>CM076572.1:837443439-837695418 GCA_034641835.2 Pinus albicaulis
CCAAAAGGGAATCATGCAGCAATACTAAACAATATTGCTTAGAAATAAAATAGTTTAGAAAAGTAAAATTAGGAGGCCAATATGGAGGCTCAAAAGGTACATTTACATCAGCAAATCAGATTTATAATGCATCTCATAAGATGTATAACAAAAAGAGAAGACTTTTACATGAAGAAACCCTAAAAAATGAGGTGATGCAACCATAGAATATGACTGAACAAGCTTGACAGCATTATTTTTATTGACTAAAATAGTAGTATATTACACTTCAGATCTCGAGCAGATCTGTGTACAAAATGTTAGATCTATATCAGATCTGTACACTACAAAGGCTCCTCTACAAACACCCCTTGGGGTTTTCAACAATACATGAAGCACATGAAGTAGATCTGAGATATTATCAAGTAGACATGCAGAATGAGTCAGAAATTATGAAGCAAATACAAGAGTATTTAGATCAGATCTGAATATGACATGGATTAGACCTAAAATCCATGGATCACCACAGTGAAGGTTAGATTCCCAACACTTGATATCTCTCCTCCAAAAGTGTGCCAAAACACACTGCAACTTTACACTTCCAAAGAATGTAGCATTGGAAGATAAAATGCACTATAGGCACTAGAACATAGGTGGCCTGAAGCCAAGATCTGAAATCAGTGCTCCAATCATCCAATACTCTCCTGCCAATGGGATAGAAAGCTCTCTTAGTGAAAAGAGGCACTAGAATGGCCTGGATTTGAGCAGATCTAGCCTCCACTTGCTGCAGCTTACAAAGACAACCAAACCCTCAAAAGGATCTACATTGTAGTTGGAAGAAGAGTTTGGCCAAATGTAAGATAGTGGACAAGAAATGCAAGAATCCTCTAGGAGCTACTCAATGGAAGAGGTGGGATTCCCGCTTAGGAACACCCAGTGCTAAACAACACTATTCTCTGCTAAACAACAAGGAGAATAAGAAATATCTAAACGAAAAAAATCTTCAGAAAATAATATGGTTTTCAACAACATCTCTTGCTGTCCTCCTCTTCCATTTATAAGTTTGAGATCTTGCAAAACCCTAAGCCATCTCAATGATTTAGCTTCTTTCACATGTGCCACCTCCAACTAAAACTATGTTGTGCATAAAGGAGGATCACTTCTTCTAGACAACGCTGTTGATTTGATCATGGTTGACCCAGTAAAATGAGTCAATCCCTTTCACACATAAGGGTGTTTTATTTACATAGCCCATATTTAACCTTGTTCACATGTGGCATTGATTTATTGACTATTTTAGGAGTTTTTAATGTCCTCCTTTACACATTTATTCATGCAACATGAAATTGAAGCAAAATTGTATATTCCCATTAGCTTGAGCTAATTGGGAATATTACATTCCTCCCCTCCAAAATGTTGTTTTTCCTCAAGCAACTGATAGGGTGAGTGCTGCAACACTTCTCCTCCTCCATTGGTGACACCATCATGAATCAAGCTTCCTTCATAAGCTAAGTGTTCACCAATCCAACCCTCCACGAATTTTTCCTCCAAAGTCATTATGAGATGTACATAGTCCATCCCACAAGGAGTCAAGAAGTCAAATGAAACAAACATGGTTGAACCAATACTCTCCCTGAAACATGTAGCATAAGGTACATGAGAGTCTCCATCCCATGTGGTACATACATGATTCCCATCCTCCCTCCATACAATCCTATAAAAAGTACAAGTATATCATCAATGTATGGAAGCAAAACTACATATAAACAAACAAAAATTTGAGCATGAGGAGGTGGGTCATAGTCCCACATATGATACTAGCACAGTGCATCTCCTGCCTGCGTCAGATCAAGGTATTTTAAGTGGTTTCCCCACCACTTACTTGATTCCCATGTTATCTCACTATGGCTAAAAGTGTGGGATATGTTTGGTGCTTTAGGAAAGCATCCATCATGAAAGAAAATCTCTCTTTTCACATCAAGGGAGTGGTCAAATTGAGAAATTTTAGTGGCCCAATATCTGCCATGAGATTTATATGATACATCACTCCTCCTTAGAGTCATGGCCTGCATAAACATGGTGAAATAATATCTAAAATCAGAAAATGAAACTTGCTTTACATTATCAGATTCTTCACCAACAATGTCTCTCATACACATGGAGTTGTGCATGGATCTTTCTCCTCTTTCAAAAGAAGGAAGAGATGGCAGAAATAACTCTTACATAGAGTCACATGGCTTCCCCAACTCCACATAGTTCTTGCATTCTTGAAATTTTTTATGTAGTTCTTCTTTCAAGCCTTCCCAATAAAAGCTCCTCATGATGATGTTGTAGAGCTTCATGGAGTACATATGGCTGAAACAAAACTCTGTGTATGCTCTATGTAGTAACTTATGCTTGAGCTTAGAAGCTCTAGACAAGAAGATCCTACCATGATGATATATGAATCCTCCTTGGACTAAGTAGCCCTCTTAATGCAGTTGGTCATCAAGTATCATACAAGTGTTAAGATCATGCAGTTGGTCATCAAGTATCATACAAGTGTTAAGATCTTTGGAATAATCCACCAACAGTTGGGATTTCCAATACAGATCTAAAATGCTCAACAATGACAATGCTGATGATGCATTAATAGAAATGTTTGTCATGTTGATGCTCTTCTCCTTGACAGCTCCTATGCCAAAGATGTGTGTTGGAAGGATGTTCCTCCCATTCTTCTCCTCGCACAGTCCAGATCCAGAAATGGGAGTGGGTGATGATGATAAGGGAAGAAGATGTCCCTCCTTCTTGATCCTACCCAAGTCTCCTAGTGCTGCAGCTTTGTCTTCAAGTCCTCCAATCCCTCCTGGATATAATTTTGGAGTAGTAAACTATGAGATCTTCCCCACAAAATCTGAATTTGGTGGCCTCCCGGGTGGTTTTCCACTAGATAAGAGTGTCTCATGCAAAAATATCATGAATATAATGGATGGGACTGTGATGTCCTTTCTTCCACTGTAAAAATCCATCTCCTTTTTCTATGTGGAGGTGTTATGTGAGGGGAAATTATGCATGCCTTTGATCATTTGAGATTCACCACTCTTCTTATCCACCAATTCCATTTGCAAAGCCTCCCAACTAGAGGTGAATTTCCCCAATGTAATCAACCATTGAACACCAAAAATTACATTTGTGTTTGGTATGTCAACCATAAAGAAGTGATCCACCAAAGTGTAGGATCCCATGATGACTGAAAGTGATGGGACATAATGCATGAATTTCATTTTTCTATCTCATGGGACCAAAACAGTGAATCCCTCAAAATTATCAGTGGGTATTTCCCTCCTTTGCACAATATGGAAATCAATGAAGTTGTGGGTATCCCCACTATCAATCAATACAAAAACCCTCTGATTCATGATTAAACATTGAACTTTTTAGGTTAAGTAGTTAGGTACTCCTCTCAAAGATGAAAGATTTCCTCCATTAGGAGAAAATGCTCCATTTCCATCTCTTGATGGTGTTGGATCTCCTTCAACGTTGTCAGCTTTGTGACCTCCTATTGGTTCATCATCTTCTTCTTTTTCAAGATTTGAGAAGACCTCTATGTAATGTGCTTTACTAGTAGCACATCTATGTCCCGATAACCATGTTTCTTGGCAAGTGAATCATAGCGTCTTTCTCCTTATATCTCTCTGGACTTCAATATTAAGAGGCTTCTTGAATGAGCTCTCCTTGGAAGGAGCAGCTTTCTCTTCCTTTCCTTTAGAAGGAAAAGCGGGCTTGTGCTGAAATTTTGCCTTTTCTTTCGGAAAGGCATATTGAATATCTCTAGCCCTCTCAATGACATCATGAAAGGTAGTGGTCTTGGTAGACTTTACCAACCAATGAGAAAGTTCATCTAGACCATCGCTGAACATATACACCCTTCTTGCAGTAGACAAATTAGGAACCATGACATGTAATCTCAAGAATTTAGAAATGTAAGACTCTATATTACCTGATTGCTTCAGCTTTGCAAGGATCATGAAAGGTGCCTCTGGATCTCTTTTATCAAATCTCTCCACCATCATTGTAGTTAACTCAGAATAAGCAGTCACATTGGCATGAATCAATGTAGAAAAGCCATGGAACCACCAATCACGTGCTTCACCTCCAAAGTGCAGCGTTGCAATCTTGATAGCTTCCATCTCAGGGACTTTGTTCAGCTGAAAGTAGACATCAGGTTTTTCTACCCATGTTTTGGAAGAACACTTGGATGACCCATCAAAATTTGGTAGAAATAATATACCCATAGAGTGATGTTGATCATGATTATGAGTGAATCCACCATCTCTATGCTAATGCCTTGGTCTTCTTTTATACTTCAGGTGACAAAACTCTTGAAAACTTAGATGATCTTTGAATCTCTGATTCTGAGACTCATATTCTTCAAATTAGTCTTCAAGGGATGCTTGCTCTTGTAACCCTTAATTTCCCACAACCAAAAATATAGGCATGGTAGAGCATTGGGAAACTTGTGGCTAATGCACTGGTTGATCATTCCAGTGCTGAAATATGCCAAAGCTTTCTCCAAGATAAATCCTCTTAGGAGATTCTTTGATTCTATCCATCCTCATTTCTTTGATCTCTCTAGCAAGATAATGCATGGCTTTCAAAAGGATCTTTGCAAAGTCCTTTCCTTCATCATCACTTCCAGAGTCAAGGGCTTTTCCACTGTCTTTATCATCTTTTGTGTAATCAAATTTCTTATGTCTTATTCTTAGATAGCTCTTCTCGATGTCAGTAACAGGTTCTTCTTCTTCTTAAGACATATTGGGTCTTCAAGAAAGCATAGGTTGTGCCAAGATGATTTCTCTGACACCACTGTAATATCCCAAATGGGAATCATGCAGTAATACTAAACAATACTACTCAAAAATAACATATTTCAGAAAAGTAAAAGTGGGAGGCCAATATGGATGCTCAAAAGGTACATTTACATTAGAAAATAAGATTATAATGCAGCTCAAAAGATGTAAAACAGAAAGAGAACACTTTTACATGAATAAACCCTAAAAAATGAGGTGCTGCAACCATAGAATATGACTAAACAAGATTGACAACGTTATTCTTATTGGCTAAAACAAAAATATATTACACTTCATATCTTAAGCAGGTCTATGTACAAAAATTTAGATCTATATCAGATCTGTACACTAGAAAGGTTGCTCTACAAATACCCCTTGGGGTTTTCAGCAATACATGAAGTACATGGAGTAGATCTAAGATCTTATGCAGCAGATCTATAGAGTGATTCAAAAATTCTAAAGAAAACAAAAGATTTTTCAAATTAGATCTGAATATGACATGGATTAGATCTAAAATCGACGGATCACCACAGCGAAGGTCAGATTCCCAACACTAGAGATCTCTCCTCCAAAAGTGTGCCAAAACACCCTGTAACTTTAAACTTCAAAATAACATAGTACTGGAAGATAGACTACACTATAGGCTCTAGAACATAGGTGGCCTCAAGCCAAAATACGAAATCAGTGCTCCAATCATCCAATACTCTCTTGCCAATGGGATAGAAAGCTCTCCCAGTGAAAAGAGGCACTAGGATGGCCCAGATCTAAGTATATCTAGCCTCCACTTGCTATGGCTTAAAAATAAAACCAAACCCTCAATAGGATCTACGTTGTAGTTGTAAGAAGAGCTTGGCTAAATGCCTAATAGTGGATAAGAAATGCAAGACTCCTCCAAGAGCTACTCAATGGAAGAGGTGGGATTCCCACTTTGGAACACCATTAGGGGAATTTTGAGGTCTAAAATGGGCCTACTAAGGAAATAATAAAATAATAGCTAAACCAATAAAATAATATTTATGATTTCTAAATTCACTTTTTGTACCAAAATCCATGTAACCATGTGTTACACAGAATTTTGTCACTGTCCCTGCAATCCCCCATCCCACACATTGGAGGGCTTTTCCCGTGACCTGTGAGTAGTGACATGACCTGAAACCACTTTCATGCCATCTCCCTTGACAAGGAAAATCATTCCTCTAAAGAAATTTTCCTCTAAAAAACCCTAAAATGAAATCTTTTGGCCATGGCGCGACTAGCTAGCTTAGCCCTCGCGCCAATGGGGGAAATCCACCATAGGGGGTGCGCCAACTGGCACTCTGTCCCAATGTATAAATCACACCAAGCTTAATAAGGGATGTTTTTTTTTAAATAAATGGCAGAAGTTTGATTCCAACAAAATCCTGCATCAGTCAGCAAAATGAGTTGGGTGGTTTGGCTCTGGATCTCCATGTATGGGAGGTGGTTTTCCACCTATCATGGAAGCTTCCTTAGAGATAGGTCCAATCCCATGATTGTAGGGATCCCAACTCCTCTTCCCCCATCTATAAAAGCTTGTATTATGCCTTAGAAAGCTAGAGCTGAACTTGTATCAAGGAGACTATAGCCAGACAACTTTTGAGAGCCAAGCTGAAGAGAGAGAGCTTTGTCCCATTTCCAACAGGCTTCGTTGAGAAATGCTCCACTATCAGCCCCATCAAAGGAAGATCAAGCATCAAAGCTTTGGGTTGTATCTTTCCTTTGTTATTTTAATGATAAGTGACTTTGATTATGCTTTCATTCATGTGTCTGTTTCGTTGATGCAATGAATTACATCCTCTCTGACTGATGTATGGTTATATACTTTAGGTTTTATGTTGTGTATCATTGTATCATTTGCATGTGTGCAGGTGTTCGAATGTGTCAAGCAGAAGGATAGTGATATGTGAAAATGGAGGATGGGAAGCATCATCCTTTCTTCAATGGCTATTGCGTAGGATCTGAGGTAGGAAAGTCATTATGATTTTTGTCGTTTTGTAACTAGGAACCTGTGTCACTGCATGAATTGATTGTTGCTAGACCCGATCTGGGCTAGTAGGGATCGCCTCTATCCGCAGAGGGGATTTACCTCTCCAAAAAACTAGCGACCATAGTGGGGATCCTGATTATTGTACGCTCTATTATGCATGGCTGCGCCCATATGACATATCATGTGTTTGAGATATCAGTTGTATTTGTCTACGCAAGTTTTCTCACAACAGTGTTTTCAGTTGGGCATGTTCTCATAAAGCATTTAACCCCTCTCCCTCTCTCAGGCCTCATGCTTTAGGGGGCATCTGTTACATAGCATCTTGTCACTATCCCTGCAATCCCTTGTCCTGCACATTGGAGGGCTTTCCCCTAACCTGTGAGCAGTGACATGACCTGAAACAACTTTCATGCCATCCCCCTTGACAAGGAAAATCATTCCTCTGAAGAAAGTTTCCTCTGAAAAACCATAAAAATAGATCTTTTGGCCTTGGCGAGACTAGCTAGCTCAGCCATCGTGCCAATGGGGGAAATCCACCATAGGGGGCATGCCAATTGGTGGTCTATCCCAGTGTCTGACTCATGCCAAGCTTAATAAGGGATGTTTTTTAAAAATAAATGTCAGAAGTTTGATTCCAAACAAGTCACCAAAATGAGTTGGGTGGTTTGGCTCTGGATCTCCATGTATGGGAGGTGGTTTTCCACCTATCATGGAAGCTTCCTTAGAGATAGGGCCAATCCCATGATTGTAGGGATCCCAACTCCTCTTCCCCCATCTATAAAAGCTTTCTTTCTCCCTTATCAAGCTAGAGCTGAACTTATAGCAAGGAGACTATAGCCAGACAACATTTGAGAGCCAAGCTGAAGAGAGAGAGCTTTGTCCCATTTCCAACAGGCTTCATTGAGACGTGCTCCGCTGTCAGCCCCGCTAAAGAAAGATCAATCGTTAGAGCTTATGGTTGTATATTTCCTTTGTTATTTTAATGATAAGCGACTTTGATTATGGTTTCATTCATGTGTCTATTTCCTTGACGTTACACCATTTTTTGGTCATCTAACTCTTCATCATTAGATGGACCCAAGTACACCATGTAAGGCCAGTTTTACCCCAAGTAAAACTGCTTTCACTATGTTAATTAGGAAACCCCAAAAGGAATAATTAATTAAACCATAATTTAATTATTATTCCCAGTCATGTTTAACCCAAAAACAAAGAAATTAATGAGATAAACCCATAGTTATCTTATTATTTTCTAGGAATAATTATTTAATAATATTCCTTGTTAAAAATGACCAAATCAACCACCATTAATCAAATAAATCATTATTTATTTGATTATATCCCAACCACTTCCTTAAAAAGATAAATAAATCATTTATTTATTTATTTTTTCACTAATCAAGGGATTTGACCCAAGTCAAACACCCTTTCCCTCCAACAAATAATAATAAAATATTCCATAGAGGTGGATCTAGATGTGATTAACATTATTTTAATCATGCACCAAGATCTAGAAGGACCCAATATTTTGTTATAAATAGGAGGTTTTCCCCCATCATTCTTCACCTTTTGTTGCCTATTAGATCACTCTGGATCTATACACTTGGTCTCATTTTTCCGCCATTTTGCTCCCATTGAGCTCTACTTTCTACATTGGGTTTTCTACATCTACAAGAGAGAGAAAGCTTAGATCTGAAGTGCTGAGGACTACAAAGAACCCATCCCATTGAGGAGATCCGGATACACCTTCTTGTTTCCTCCCAGGTGCCCTGTAATATAAAAATTCATTCAAAAATCGTGTTCTTGTCTTGTCTGTTGGATGCATGGAGCAAACTCTTTACTTTACTGCTTAATGTCTTTCCATTTATAGATCCGTTTGTTGCAGCACTTTAACTACTAATTGCAGATCTGAAGATGTTTTGCAGCCATTATTGTTGTTAGGGCTATTAGTTATGCGTAGCTAAAGTGGTTCTTTTTCGTACGCTTCGACAAAGAATTCATACTAACAAATGGCGACTCCACACGGGTTTTAAATTACGACCGTTGTCGTTTTTCCTATTCCTGCATATCCAGCTACTTCAGGCCCTAGGGCTTCTTTTTTAGCTGCTTAGTTTTTCTCTTTTCATGTCATTTTTCTCACATAAAACCCTAAAAACCTAAAAATTTCTAACTTCCGTGTGTTTCTGGCCCTATTGCGCAGGTAAGCGACACCAGCCGCACCTGAGACGGCAATTTTTCAGAAAATCTGCCGCCGAAACAGCCGGAACGGGGGGTCGCACCTTTTGGCCCAAAACCTGCGACCTGGACGCACCTTTTGGCCTGTTTCCTGCGACCTCAACTCAGATCAGGTCAGAACCTGCGACCTGCCTTTTTTCCAGCATTTTTTCTGTAATTTTTCTGGGTTCTGCTGCAGCCTCTGCCAGGGTTTTCCAGCCTCTGTCTCAGCCCGCCTTGACCAAGATCTGATCTGTTTTACTCATCTAAGTGGGAACCCAGCCCCTTAGGGCTTTAGTACCCTCCACTTTTTGTGGAAGAGTTTCAGCTGTTTCAGCCGTCGGTTTCAGAGCTTCAGCCCCCTCTTTTTCCAGATCTGTTACCTCACTTTCAGATCCTCTGAAATCAGCCTCTTTTCCTTTCAAATCACCTCTTGTCGTTTTGTTTGGACCTCTTCTAAAGGCCTTTATCATTTCTTTCGTCGATTTCCTTATTTTCCACCACCCAGTCTGCCTCTGCCGTGATCTCGCACCCCATTCCTCCGTGTTTTATCCTCCAGATCTTCACCTCACCCTGATTGTCGAGCTTCCTAGGTGTGTGTTTCCATAGTTTTTCCTTTCAGCATAGTTTTGAGAGACCCACCTTCGGGTTAGATAGATGCATACGACACCGTTATTTTTCAAGTATTTCAAAGATTTTACTCTGCTCGTAGGTTTATTTTCAGCTACGCAGCACACTTTTTTGCTCTCAACAACGGAAAGGGTTTAAAAATTAAAATTAACGCACACCACACACTGACCCTAAGTGAAGAAGCGCCTGGTTTACACCGCCTGGCAAAGACTCTAAAATCAATCGTCACCGCACCTTATCTGCCCTTGACCTTCTTGATTCTGTCCCTTTCTGCCCTTGTCGGTTTCCTTCTTCCTGTCATCATTGCGCCCCCAAGGCGCCTTTCCCGGAGACTTCTTGGCCTTCATCCTCAGTTTCCGGTTGATCGACCTTCTCCGCACCGTCGTCGTCGAGCCAGTCCACCTTCGAGTCCGCACTCCGACTCCTCTCCTGATTCATCGGATCCCCCTTCTCCTTCCGGTTCTCCCCCTCCGACTCCTTTTACCTTCACCATGTCCGGATCAGGGCCTAATGCTAGCGGTTCTCCCGGCCCCAATGCCGGCCCTACTTCTAGCGGAACCGTCACAACCACTACTCCGGCCACCCCTGTGCTGCCGTACATTGCAGGCCTCAGCCTCCCCGATTTTCATCAGTTGATTAACGACCCCATTCACCATAATACTACCTGGCCCACTATGCCTACCAAGTTACCCTCTGATATCCCTAAGTTCGAGGGCCTTAATGGCGAAGACCCAACCAATCACGTCTGGTCTTTCCACATGTGGTGTTCCTCCAACTCCATTACCGATGACTCCATCCGTCTTCGTTTGTTCCAACGCACGCTTACCGGCGAAGCTTCTAAATGGTATGTCGAACAGGCCACTTCCTCCCATACCACGTTCGAGACTCTTCCCCAAGCCTTCTTGTCGTACTTCCAGCTCCCTCTCCGATACGACACTGGTACGGAGCTCTTGACTTCATTTAAGCAATCCTCTTCCACACGCCTTTCTGCCCATGTTCAGGAATGGCGACGAAGACGGAGCTTATGTTGAGCCCCTCCCTTTGAAGATCGGGTTTACATGGACTGGTTCCTTCGCACCCTCCCGTCTCCCATCGGCAAAGATGTCGCCTCTCACTTTCCTCAATCTGAAGAAGCCGCCCTCCAAATAGCTTTAAAATATGACCTTATCTACGCTCAATCTGGTTATGTTTATACCGTTCTTCCTGACATCCCCAGGCCCGGTGGCGCTAACGCCCCGGGGGCATCTCATTCCGCCGACGGTATTGTTGGATCTCTTTCCCACCCCTCTGCTCACCCTCCTATGAGCCATGGCCTTCCTCAGGGGGGGGCCAGCACCTCTAGCACTCTGCCCCCTCCCGGCAACATGTATCCAGGATACGGCATGCCTCCTCCTTTTGCCCAACCTCCTGCTTACCTCAATGCTGCCCAAACCAACCCTTACTTTTATCCGCAGCCTGGTGCGCCAGCTCCTCCAGCATATGCGCTTCTACCTCCCTTGCCTCCTCACCACCTGCAACAGCCCTTACAACCCCCTCCAGGGCAAGTATTTGCGCAGCAGGGTGCGTTTAATCCCCCTTCTTCTCAGCGAAGGCGGAGAGGCAACGAGAACCCATCTGCCCCGTGCCGAGGTCCCGTTGCGGAGTGGGAACCCTAACACTAGCAACCGGCCTCAGGGCTTTCCCGCCCCGGGCCGGACGGGCCGCCGGACAAACAGAAGCCTGTTCGTGCGGTGTTTCTGATCACTACACTCACGGTGCCTCTCTTACCCCGGATGCGACGGATGTGGAAGTCTCGAAGCCACATTGCGCCGGAGAACACGCCTCCCCTCACGCTCCTCCTAATGTGGCCACGACCCAGCCAGCTGTGTTCACCGATCCTTTCCCTCAACAGGGATTCGTGGCTACCCAACCCCCTGACAGCCATGCGGCCACACCCTCGTCCATTTCTGGTTCCTCTGACTACCAGATCCTCATGATGCACTCCGATCCGTCCCCTTCCGTCGACCTTCACCTTCAAACTCGGTCTCGCCAGTACCCCAAGCCCCCTGCTCAGTCTGCTCCCGAGCCTCCATCTTCAGGTTCTACAGAGCCTCTTTCGACATCCGGTGGCCCCTTACACATCCCTCAACCCAAAGTTGAGGTTCACCCAAAGATTCCAAAGGGTCCCTTACGCCGAAATGCTGCCTCCGGTCGAGCCGCTCAATCGTACAATATAGTAGATGATTTGGCACAATCCCCTGCTGCCATTTCCACACTGGAACTCCTCCAGTCGTGCCCTTCTCAAAAGAAGGCTCTACTATCTGCCGTGGGCGCTGTTGATCCTGCTGATGACCAAATGATTGTTTTCGACGCCACTCAATCGGACCACCCTCCTCTTCCTCCTTTCGTTGCTTTCCAAATCCCAGTCAAAATCCGGAACGCCACTGTATCCCGGTGTATAATTGATGAGGGGGCATCCACCTGTGTGATGTCCGCTTCGGTTTGGAAGCAACTCGGATCCCTGAGTTGGCCCCTTCCACGATCACCCTTCGAGCGTGGGATGGTCATGCCTCCCAGCCTATTGGCCTGTTTCGTAACTGTCCCATCACCCTCGCCGGTAAGACTGTTTGCGTTGATGTCGAAGTCATTGACGCCCCTCTAGACTACAGCATTCTATTGGGGCGAAGCTACACCTATGCCATGTCTGCTGTCCCATCCGCGGTCTTCCGCAAGATGTCTTTTCCACATAATGGAAAGATAGTCACCATTGACCAGCTATCGTATCATGAGCCACCGTCTCCATCCGCCTCCGAGACGACCATCTCTTCTGTAGCCAACAAGCAAATCGTCGATTCTTTGACCAGTGTCTCCCCCGGCGTCTATAAAGATTCCACCCTGCTTGGAACTTTTCCTCACCTTCCTCCCCCTCCTGTTACTGATCCCAGCTTGTCGAATGTTTGCATGATGCAATCGTCTCAGGCTGCCCATAAACGGCATGCCTCGGCTAGCCCGCACCCTCCTCCCCGCCCTCCGCAACCCGCTCCTAGCCATCCATCTCAGCCAGCCGGACCTCCTCTTTCTGGCCCTCCCCCTACAGCTGGCACCCCCGAACCTCTTTATCCTCCAGGCTCGGTCCCCCTAGCCTTAACCATCTTGGAGCCGTTCCTCCTGGTCATTACCCTGCTGGACAGATCCCCTTCTTGGCTCCCCCTCCCGGAGTATATTCCGTCCCCGTCATGGCCACCCTTTCTCTCCCTAACTTGACCTTGGGTATTCCGGTTTGGTACCTTGACCCCCCAGCCGCCACCCCCCTGGTCACCCCAAACCTTACATGGCTTTGACACCGGTTCAACCAGTCCCCCTCGCTTCCTCCATAGCCAACGTGCCCCCAGCACCTCCACAGGACCCTTCTCCTGCTGAGTCGGCTCCCGGGAAGAAAGGAAAAGCCCGCAAGGGGGCAACCAAAGACCAAACCACCCCAACCACCTCGGCTCCTTCCCCACCCTCGAAGCCTTGTGCCTTATGTGATATCATCGGTCATGCCACCCATGCTTGTCCCGAGTTACCCCGTATTCGCCCCATGGTAAAAGTCGCGTTCCCCGACACTACGGTCCCTGAAACTCCCACTCCTGCTTCGACCGTCTCCAAGAACCCCAAGACTCTCCGCACCAACAAGCCTTGTGCTTTGTGCGGTGCCCATGGCCACTACTCCCATCATTGTCCTCACCTGACGCATTACCGTGCCTCCCTTGAGGTGATCCGCGAGTATGAGGTTGAACAAAATCAATCCGCCTCTCCCATTCTCGCGCAGTATGCTGCAGCCCAGCCTGAGGATTCCACTGATCCCATCCATATTCCCCCCCCTGATGTCCAGATGACGAAGTCTACGGTCACCATTCTTTACCTGTCCTCCTCTGCACGACACTTGGAACCTAGCCCGTCTGCCGCCTTCCCCATTGTGTCCCTTGATACTCGAGATCACTCCACTGGTGTCTCTGTTGACCTTCGCAGCCCGAGTCCTCGCCATGTTTCCGATAGCCCTCATACATCACCTTGTTTGAGTTTTGCTCATCCTGCCCCTTCCCCCCGCCATTTCCGCTCGATGACTTCTGCCCCCTCACGCTGCCGTCCTTTCCTTTCATCCCCTCATGTATTGTCTTGTCCCACCACCTTGCGCATCCCCCCGTCCACATCCTTTATCGGTTACGCCGATGGTGCAAGTCGCTACTCCAGGAGTCTTGCCTCGGCAGGGTGGGCCATCTTCACCCCCTTGCATGACCTCGTTCTGTCTAACGGGGTATGCATTGGTTCTGCCACCAACAATCAGGCCGAATACGATGCAGTGCGTGGCCTACTAGCTGATGCTTTGCTACATCGCATTCGCCACCTGCACGTTCGTTTGGATTCCTTGCTTCTTGTCATGCAACTAAATGGTGTTTATCGTGTGCGTAACCCTGTGCTGTTTAGACGCTATTTACGAGTAAAAGTCTTAATACGTGCGTTTGAAACCATAACTTTCAACCATGTACCCAGAGACCAGAATCACTACGTAGATAGTATTGCAAACCACGTTCTAGATTGGCATTTATCACACTCAATTCATACAAGACAATAACATTAAATCAACCATCAAAAGACGATGCATATCTATAATATGTGTCGCAAACCATATATTGATGAGTCCATCTACTCTGATACACATGACATGCCCATAGCATGTTCCAAAAAAACTGGGGGCACCATACGCCCCCCCATACATATACATACGGCATGCCCATAGCATGTTACAAACAAAAACTGGGGGCACCATATGCCACTCCATACATTCTAGGGGGCACCACCTGCCCCTACATACATCAGAAGGGGCACCATATGCCCCTAATCACTATCTGGAGGCTCCCGGGCCAATGGCTCTGCCCCTGCAGCATGTAGATCCCGCATAGTTTGACCGGACATCGCCATGCGCCGCATGATACCTCGCCACTCCGAGGGGAGACCAACACATGGCTCTATGTACTGGTCATCTAAATCCTGCCCCCCACGCTCTGATACTCCGGTCAACAGCTGCTCACATCTACGGTGGATGTCCTCCAGTAGGGCGGCTGCACCTTCATTTTGCGCTGCTCTCGATCCACTCGGACCCGTAGCTCTAGACGCTGCCGGTCGTCCCATATATCCGGCCGGTTTTACCGGTGCTATATCTGCATACCAAAAGTCCCTGAATCTGTATCATTATTTACTATTCAAAAAACTTTAAACATGCCCATATAAGAATAGCAATTTGTCACTTACCATCGGGCCCCCAAACTCGACCAGCCGGAAGTGGCAAATCCGGATCCCCATAGTAGCTCATCCCACTATAAGGGTAGTCGTCTATGTACAACGTCATCTGATCCCAATGGGCAAAGAACTCCGGTCGAAATGTTCGCCCGACCGCCCCTCCTCCTCCTTTGCAGAGTAGTCGTCCCCAACGACGCATCCTGGGCTCTCTCGGGCCCCCATCTGGAAGATGCACACGAGGCCTCAAGGTAGGGATCTTCTCAAAGAAGAAGGCGCACAACAAAGTCCCATATGAGCAATCATGATTCACTTGCCGCCTGCATAGCGACAACTGTCGCTTTAGCGACACCAACATCATTTGGGCCCACCCAAAGTAGGTCCCACTCAACACACTCTCCACTATCATCATCTGCCCACCGGTGATGTGATGGAACGCATGGGTGCCCAGGATTCGCAGCACAGCTGCGGCCACTGCACGGGTTTCTAGCCTCTCTAGATCCCCGATCGATATCCGAGTCCCCTTGACTTGGAAACCCGGTCGGCAATGGCGTTCCACAAACTCCATGATATGCCGCCCCCGCGGCAACACTGGCTGCGTGTCTCCCACTATCCCCAATGGTGGGAGGCCGGTCAGGAAGTACACATCCTGGACCGTCAGTTCGATCTTGTGCCCCTGCACTACAAAGATCTCCTGATCTGGATCCCAGTAACTGATAATCCGGGCCAGTAATGGTTCCCTTACTCTCATCAACGGGTTCTCCACAAACTTGAGAACCCCAAATCTGGCCAATACACGACGGACGCCCTGATCCGCCTGGATCTCTGCCCGAAGTGTTCCCAGATCCCTCTCTCTCCAGTTGACCCGTAACTCTGCCATACCTGCACAAACACATTCTCTTTGTCAGGGTACAGATCGGGCAAACCATAACCACACACAAAAACCCAACTCCCAACCATCAAACGGCACCAAGCCCCCCTCCCCTCCCAGGTCGCAGCTTTCTGCCCATTTCTGGACCAGGTCGCACCTTTTGCCCCCAAACCTGCGTCCTGGGTCGCACCTTTTGCCCCAAAAGGTGCGACCCGGCCGTAGAGAGGAGGGAGGGACTGTTTCTGGGGTGTTGGGCCCTAAACTGCAAATCTAATCCATCAAAATGCAAGAGCTAGGTTAGGCCTCTTACCTCCAACTGACAGATCTCGAATCCAACGGTCGGTTTGTCCGCTACGTTCGCCGCAAGATTTAGGGCCTTCTCTCCTCTCCACATTCACCACAGCAACAATAGCAAATGAATGATTTTGGAGGAAAAACCGCCTCATTAAAAGAGAACCCCTGTTTCTTCTTTCGACTGCTGCGACCACACCGTAGCCCCGTTCGACGAACCGTCAGCACCGCTGGATAGATCTCACCGAGCTCTCAAATGGGTTTTACTTAGTTTTTGGTGATTTGATACTTCACCCGGACACATTTTTTTCCACGAAGGGTCACTTCACCACTCCTTAAAATCGAATTTCCTCACTTACGACACTTGTACTTGGGGCACCACATCGCCCCCTTACTTGTCCATGTTCGTGTTGATTTTCGTCATGAGTGCCCACCTTGTACTCATGTTTCTATGACCCCCCATTGGGGCCTTTACTGTGTGGCAACATTATCTAGTCGCCCTTGCTTAGAGCATCTGAGTTGAGTCATCATTGCATTCATGGAGTCTATCCTGCATCCTTTTACACCCTACTATAGCCCTCCATTCTTTTTGCTTGGTTCCTCTCTTGTGTCGCATCTCATGACCTTCAGCCCCACTGTCCCCTGTCCCCTTCGATATTGTGTCAGTTGCTGCCATGTCATTCATGCCCTTTATGCTCTAGCAAGGGAAGTTGTCCATTCACCACTCCATCCTTCCCATTTCCACCATCATCATTAGTGTCGGTCTGTCCGTCGCTCTATTGCTCTTCTCTCGTGCCTTAGTTGAGGTTCTCTCATTGCCTCACCTACGGCGGACCTCCTTCTGTCGACCTCAGCACATTGATTCCAGAAGCAAGGTCTAGAGGGCGGTGTACCTTGGTTCCAGCTTCCACTTTTGTTCGGTTCCTCGGATCAGGCAGGGGGATTTCTCACTTCCCTTTGACTTGGTTGCTTCTCCAGCTCCCTTCAGTATGATCGAGATTCGTATACTGGACAGTCCAGTGACCCAGCAGCAGCTCTTGATGATTCCCGGGCGTGTGTGAGATGTCTCAGCCCTCATGAGGGGGTGGCCCTGCAGGTAGCCCCCCACATGCCCGGATGACCTCTTCATTGCAGCCTTTGATGCCGCTCCAGCTTTTGATGATGTTGGCCTTAGCCACTTGCAGCACCTCTATGATTTGCGTGTATCAGTCAGATTTTGTGAGCCCTTCCCCTTTTCCAGGGGGCATTTGGGTTGTATTTATCTCATGTACTCAGATGATATTGTACTAGTCCTGGCTGTTATCCCAGGCACAGCATGTATGTGAGACTCTTCATTGTATTTTTATCTGGCTCTTGATTATGCCAGCTGTACTCTATGGTTCGGTCCCTTGTTCATTGGACACACTATTCTTTTGTACTTTGTCACGGCGGGCATAGGTATGCCTCCCCCGCCGCCTTCAGCACAGGTACCCTCTCATAACAGAGACTTGTTGCACCTGCGAGTCTCGTCTCCTCCGGGTCTAGTCCTTCAGCACACTATCTACCTCATATTTCTCTCTCCGACATACCCTTTTGTTGTCTAGTGATTGTTTTCTTACAACGTACTTCGGTCATACGATTTGCTCCTGACACTCGCACGCTGGGGGGCAATCTGTTACACCATTTTTTGGTCATCTAACCCTTCATCATTAGATGGACCCAAGTACACCATGTAAGACCAGTTTTACCCTAAGTAAAACTGCTTTCACTATGTTAATTAGGAAACCCCAAAAGGAATAATTAATTAAACCATAATTTAATTATTATTCCCAGTCATGTTTAACCCAAAAACAAGGAAATTAATGAGATAAACCCATAGTTATCTTATTATTTTCTAGGAATAATTATTTAAATAATATTCCTTGTTAAATATGACCAAATCAACCACCATTAATCAAATAAATCATTATTTATTTGATTATATCCCAACCACTTCCTTAAAAAAGATAAATAAATCATTTATTTATTTATTTTTCACTAATCAAGGGATTTGACCCAAGTCAAACACCCTTTCCCTCCAACAAATAATAATAAAATATTCCATAGAGGTGGATCTAGATGTGATTAACATTATTTTAATCATGCACCAAGATCTAGAAGGACCCAATATTTTGCTATAAATAGGAGGGTTTTCCCCATCATTCTTCACCTTTTGTTGCATACTAGATCACTCTGGATCTATACACTCGGTCTCATTTTCTGCCATTGTTGCTCCCATTGAGCTCTACCTTCTACATTGGGTTTTCTACATCTACAAGAGAGAAAGCTTAGATCTGAAGTGCTGAGGACTACAAAGAACCCATCCCATTGAGGAGATCTGGATACACCTTCTTGTTTCCTCCCAGGTGCCCTGTAATATAAAAATTCATTCCAAAAATCGTGTTCTTGTCTTGTCTGTTGGATGCATGGAGCAAACTCTTTACTTTACTGCTTAATGTCTTTCCATTTATAGATCTGTTTGTTGCAACACTTTAACTACTAATTGCAGATCTGAAGATGTTTTGCAGCCATTATTGTTGTTAGGGCTATTAGTTATGCGTAGCTAAAGTGGTTCTTTTTCGTACACTTCGACGAAGAATTCATACTAACACTTTGATGCAATGAATTACTTCCTCTCTGACTGATGTATGGTTACAAAATTTAGGTTTTACATTGTGTTTCATTATATCCTTTGCATGTGTGCAGGTGTTCGGACATGTCAAGCGGAAGGATCGTGATCTGCCAAAGTGGAGGACGAGAAACATCATCCTTTCTTCAACGGCTACTGCGTGTGGGTTACTTCTAGCCATCTATATTCAAAGACTGTATTTTTGCAGTTCGAAAGTTTCATGCATGCCAGATCTTTCAATGCATGATGCATGCACCACCCCTACGTTTACATCCTGTCATTACCGTAGGCCCTTTCACCAAATGGGGCATTGATTTTATGACATGTAACCCTCACTCGGCTGAGGGGCATGCTTATATCATCGTTTTCATAGAATAATTCACCAAGTGGGATGAGGCAATGCCTACATTAGCTACCAACGGTAAGACAACTGCTCAATTCATTTTCAACCATGTGATCACACGTTTCGACATTCCTCAAGCCATCATCACTGACCATGGCACTCATTTTCGGGACTACATGATGGCAGAGCTGACATCAAAGTTGGGCTTGCGTCATGACAACTCAACGCCATACGACCCTCAAGAAAATGGCCAGGTTGAGGCCGTGAAAAAGTACTTGTCACGATGCTTCAACGAACAATTGGTATTCACAAATCCAACTAGCATCTTCAATTGTTCTCAGCTCTTTGGGCCTACCAAACATCAGTAAAGAGCGCGACCAGATTCACACCTTTCCAGTTGGTGTATGGTCTGGAAGCAACTCTTCCAGTTGAATGTGAGATCCCTTTGCTGAATTTGGTTGTGGAATTAATCCCCAACACTTCCCCGCAGGAAGAACGTCTCCTGTATCTGGAACAACTGCATGAAACTCACCACTTGGCTGCTTTGGTTATTGAGGCACAGAAAAAGCAGGTTAAAGCTCATTTTGATCAAACGGTTTCTCCACGTTCTTTTATAGAAGGGGACCTCGTCCTCTTATATGATTGAGCACATGATAAGCTTGGGGCAGGAAAATTCTAGCCCATGTGGCATGGGCCCTATATTGTTAAACGTGTATTGAAAAATGGGGCCTATGAGCTAATCGATTATGAAGGTATTCCTTTGGAACAACCTAGAAATGGGCTTTACCTTAAGAAGTACTACACTTGAATTATTCTTGTGTGGTGTGTGTACATAAGTGAGTGATTTCATTTTTATGCATGTGTGGTGTGGTGTGCTTTGTAAGCATCTTTCTGTTGATTGGGTCTTCCTGATTGTGCAGACGTCTATTACTCCTTTTGTCAGTTTCGCAGATGGTGCCTCCCGGAGTACCAAGAATCTGTCCTCGGAAACCTAGGTAATCTACAATCCTGCTGGCGAGTTAGTCAATTTACAATTTATTTGTCTAGGGCCTGCTACAAATAATGTTGCAAAATATAGTGTCGTTTTGGAATTATTGAACGAGGCCATTAACCTCGGTATTCGTGCATTACCTATATATCTGGACTCACAGCTTGTAGTGTTACAACTCGATGGTCATTATTCAGTTAGGAACCCATCCATTTTAAGACTGCATCTACGTATTCATTTACTGGAAAGGAATTTTGATTACATCACATATCAACATATATCCATACACATGAATGTGTAAACAGATGCAGTAGCTAACATGGTCTTAGATAGAAATTTACACAACTTGTAAAAAACATCATCATATGTGAAAAAATCCATGCAGAAGTAGATATATATATATATATATATATATATATATATATATATATATATATATATGTTAAATGTTTTCATTTTGTGTGCATCACATAAAATCCAAAAAATATACGAATCTTTTTTAATAATATCTGGAGACAACATGTCTCTCAAAAATATGCATATAAAAGCCTAGGTGACTAATTAGCATGGTGCTCATGGTAGCATGTCACTGCCCACACCAATTTCTTTAGTAAACGATGAAGGCGGCTTGCCACCCCTACGGTGTGCCTCTGATAAGAAATAGGTACATCTGCTAGGGGAGCATAATCTGGGATCCCATGGGTGATTCCCTCCAAGTTCTAAACTAGATCGCTCTCCTTGCCACCCTCACCTTGAGGGTCATAGGCAAGATGGGTCCTCCGTGTGATCGACGACATCCTAGTGAGCCTCTCTGGGCTAGCATCTGCATACATATAGGGTCGACTGTTAGAACGTGCATGTATACCAAAAAAAATCAAAAATAAGAAAATACATAAAATCAAAAAGAGCCTTACCTAGCTCCTCATCCCAGTCCTCTCCTTCTGGGAGTGGAAGGTCTAGGTCTCTCGTGAAATCAGTACTGGCATAGGGCTAGTCCTCTACAATGATCAATTGTCGTTGAAGCCATACAAAGAACTCGGGCCGTCATGACATTTGATGGGCCCCTTCTACTTTGGGCATCAGTGCTACCCATCAAGACATCCGTGGTTCTCTCAATGGTGGATCTGCAAATATCACCCCCTGGCCCTAGAAAATAGGTAGCCGTTTGAAGATCAATGATACCAAGATAGACCCGTACCTGAACTGCTTCACTTTGGCCTTTTTACACATTATAAATTTCCGTTTGATATTCATGGTTATGACTGTAGCCCAGTCAAATAGCATCGGGTTCATAAATTATGATGCTAAGAGGAGCTGTGTTTTAGTAGCCTCATGTGGTGCCTGCGATCCCGCGGCCCGCGTAATGGTATGGAGCACCACTTTGAGTGCTAGGTCAAGAACAGTGTGAATGTCCACTTTACCACTACCTGATCCTGTTTGTGCCCCTGGGCACACTCTTTCCATTACCATTGACATTTTTTTGCCAGAAGGCCTAGTACCTGTCATGATTGAGTCTGGACCTCTCTGAGACAATCCAGTGATGAAGTAAATGTCAGACACTTCGAGCTCCAGAACTTGGTCTCGAAGCCTAAACTTCTCTTCATTCTCATCCCAGATAATGATCAAGTATTGCAAAAATTCAGGTTGTGCCTTAAGACATGGTGTCAAGAATAACTTCTTCAAACCACAATCCTAGAGAGGATTCATGCATTGCTTGTTCCCCACTGCCATTTTTTCTTCTTCACTATGCTCCATTTCTTTCCATTCGATCACCATTGTGGCTTTGTACCTGCACAAAAATGGTCATAAGAACATCATTGGTTTCCTTGGGCATTCAAAAATCCAGTTGGATGGTTCATTTTTTGTAAAAATTGAGCAGAAAATAAGGTTGCATGGTTGGTGCGATCCCTTTGCAAAAATAACTCGATTGGCGCGAGTTCGTGCCTCATACCCGCGTCAATTGGGCGAGCCCTAAATTTGGAAATGTTCCCCTTAGGGATCCCAAATCAAAATGGAATACTATAAAAAATGGATTAAAACATAGCTAAGGGAAGTGCCTCTTACCTGGAAAAGAAGAGATTCAGAATGATGCACCAGATCGTCCATAATCGCCACCGCAAGTTTGCAAGGAAAAACTCACTGTTGCTCTCCACAAGAGGTAAGAAGTAAAAGTAAATATGTTTTTAATATTTTTGTCATATTTATAAATTTTCAAAATCAAATTAGGTTTTGAAGCTTATTTTTCCAATATTTATCATATTTTGTCAAAAAATGGGTTTTACGCTTGCTTCTTATGCAGCAATAGGTTTTCATGCGATTAGGACAACGATATGAGTTGTATTTTATACTTTTTTGGACTCGGTAAAAAAAAGAAAAAATCACTACTTGAGTCATCTTTCAACTCTTTTCTAACTCTCTAAAAATGAAAAGATTGTTGAGTTGCTTGTTTTTTTGATCTTGTTAAATTGGCTACGAGATGACATCTACCCAGTACATGTTTACTTCTTTTTCGGGCTGGGATAGATTATTTATGAAAAAGGAATACCATAGCCTATCGTGACTAGGAGGTTTTCTTAGACATAATTTTCTACCTTTTTGGATCTGAGGAACTATCTACGAAAAGGGACTGTTGGAGTTTTCTTTTCCATTGTCTTTTCAAACTCTCTAAACATGAAAAGACGCCGAGTTCTTCCTTTGTCAGGCTCGTTAAAACGTAATGACATCGGACTCCGTCGTAATGACGTTATTCGAGTTCCTCCTTCCTAGGGCTCATTAAATGTACTAGGTTGGATTTTTCCGAAGGACAAACTTATATCGCAAGCATATACTATCCCCTTGAACCTTGTTTCAAAAATAATTGGGGTACTTTCCATAAATGGTGGGGGAAAATGGAACTAGTATCATCATCATGTCGGCAACATGTCACTCTTGAACACGGCAATTTTCTGCATTTGTGTTAGGTTGGGGACATCTCATCTCGTTATCTGCTTGCCTCCATGGGTTTGGGTAATCATTTTTGACTGCTCATCTTCTCTTTGCCTCATCATCATGACCTCAGATCCTTTGATGTCAAATACTGCCAAATCCATTGTTGTGCCACTGATATGTTGAAGAGAAGTTGGCCTCTGCAATTCTCAACCTCCCTCTGATTCTCTACTGATCCTGATTCACAAAAATTATGTTCCTCTGTATCATGTCGATGATGTGGGAAACACTATGGCCCACCTTCAATAAAGGTCACTTCCTGTCGAATTCAGGTCATTATCCAAGAAGCTGATCTAGAGACCCCCTTCTAGTACCTTGGAGCCTGCATGCCTGAATGGCAGGTTCTTTGCATTCGATGCAAGGTTCTCATTATTGACCATCGATCAAATGATTCTACAAGTGTTTGACGCCAGCTCACTATTCACATTCCGTGGATTGTACCTATAGTACCTTGAGGGCCACCCTTATTATTGGTGGTACCTCTCACGTTTGTTAATGACTTTCATTATTGGATAGTAATTAAAAGATGTTCTTGCATGTTTGACTTTAGCTCACTTATTCACATTCTTGGAATTGTACTCTGTTTGGGTCGAGATGGAGTGTAAGACCCTGGATTTTGTCTGATGAAATCCAGGCTGTGGGTTTTTGTGGATTATCATGATTGGTTACATTACTCATTGATTGGATGGCTGCAACCATACCCGAGTCTACTTCTTGATCCTTTCTGGATGGCTACGTCCATACCTGTGATCGTGATTATTGTACACTATATTATGGATGGCTACGCCCATACCACATATCATCTATTTGAGATATCAGTTGTATTTGTCTACACAGGTTTTTTGATGGCAGTGTTTTTAGTTGGGCATGTTCTCATAAAGCATTTCACCCCTCTCTCTCTCTCGAGCCTCATGCTTTAGGGGGCATCTGTTACATAGCACTTTTTCACAATCCCTGTAATTCCCCGTCCCGCACATTAGAGGGATTTTCCCATGACCTGTGAGCAGTGACATGACCTAAAACCACTTTCATGCCATCCCCCATGACAAGGAAAATCATTCCTCTGAAGAAATTTTCCTTTGAAAAACCCTAAAAACAGATCTTTTGGCCTTGGCGCGACTAGCTAGTTCAGCCCTCGCGCCAATGGGGGAAATCCACCATAGGGGGCTCCCAACTAGCACTCTATCCCAGTGTCTCAGTTGACCAAACTTAATAAGGGATGTTTTTTAAAAATAAATGGCGGAATTTTGATTCCAACAAACTCCTGAATGAGTCACCAAAATGAGTTGGGTGGTTTGGATCTAGATCTCCATGTATGGGAGGTGTTTTTCCACCTATCATGGAAGCTTCATTAGAGATAGGGCCAATCCCATGATTGTAGGGATCCCAACTCCTCTTCCCCCATCTATAAAAGCTTTCCTTCTCCCTTAGCAAGCTAGAGCTGAACTTGTAGCAAGGAAACTATAGCCAAACATCTTTTGGGAGCCAAGCCGAAGAGAGAGAAATTTGTCCCATTTCCGATAGGCTTCGTTGAGACGTGCTCCGCTGTCAGCCCCGCCAAAGGAAGATCAAGCATCAGAGCTTTGCGTTGTATCTTTCGTTTGTTATTTTAATGATAAGCAACTTTGATTATGGTTTCATTAATGTGTATATTTCCTTGACGCAATGAATTACATCCTCCCTGACTGATGCATGGTTACAGACTTTAGGTTTTACGTTGTGTATCATTGTATCCTTTGCATGTGTGCAGGTGTTTGGACATGTCAAGTGGAAGGATCATGATCTGCCAAAGCGGAGGACGGTAAGTGTCATCCTTTCTTCAAGGGCTATTGCGTAGGATTTGAGGTAGGCAATTCGTTATGATTTTTGTTGTTTTGTAACTAGGGACCTGCGTCACTACATGACCTGATTGTTGTTAGACCTGATCTGGGCTAGTAGGGATCGCCTTTGCTCGTAGAGGCGATTTACCTCTCCAACACCATGGTTAAATTCAATTCAAAAGTTGTACTAAAATAAAACTAATAAATAAATTGTATTCATGTCACTATAAATAGGAATGCTATTTTCAAGAAAAGTCATTATCATTTCACAACTAATGCATTTGTCCATTGTACCTAAATAACTTAAAATAAAATATAAATATAGATTCATAAATTCTTAATTATATAATATACTATTAATTAAAATTTATATTTTAATTCAAAAATATTTTTATATTGTTTCTTTCAAAAAATATGAAATGACAATAACAATAATTTATTCAAAAAGTGTGAAATGACATTTAATATGAGTACTTCACTTTATGACTTTAAAAGTACTTAGATCACTACAATGGTTAACCATGATTTTTTATCCACTATTGAGAATGTGGCAAGTAAGTACCTTTAACTCAATCAATGCCACCTCAACCATTACCGATGATGTCATCGCCTAAAATGTGATTGGTTCTCATAAAGTGAATTTTGGTTGTACATTTTCCTTAGGAGGCCCATTTTAAACCTCAAAATTCCCCTAATGCCAGTGCTAAAAAACACTATTCTTTTCTAAACAACAAGGAGAATAAGAAATGTCTAAACGGACAAAATTTTTAGAAAATAATATGGTATTCAACAACTTTTCTTGTTGTCCTCCTCTTGCTTTTATAAGTTTGAGATCTTGCAAAACCCTAAACCATCTTAATGATTTAGATTCTTTCACATGTGACACCTCCAACTAAAACTACGATGTGCATCAAGGAGGATCACTTCTTCTAGAAAACACTACTGATTTGGTCATGGTTGACCCAGTCAAATGACTCAATCCATTTCACACATAAGGGTGTTTTATATACATAGCCCAGATTTGACCTTGTTCACATGTGGCATTGATTTATTCACTGTTTTAGGTGTTCTTAATGTCCTCCTTTACACATTTATTTATGCAACGGGAAATTGAAACAAAATTGTATATTCCCATTAGCTTGGGCTAATTGGGAATATTACAAGGACCCTGAAGGGATTGAAACATAATTTCTTAGTCGTTGTTTATGGGACCCGTTACTATCATGGAAAGTTATTACGAGCCAAATAAAAAGGGCATAAAGGCAAATTTAGGGGGAATTCAACATATTTTCTTTAAAAAAAAATTCTTTGGGAAGCTCTATTTAGTATTAAGGCTATTTTTAGCAGTAGCGGCATGTTAAAATGCCTTGAGGCCAAGCATGTTTGGATGAGTTAGCTTCTTGATTTGGTAGGGATCAATGACTTAGATTACTGATATAAACTCAAACAATTACGAAGAAAATCTATCATCTTGATTTTGATGTGATTCCCCATTAAGAAGAAATCTTGGAAAAGTCACAACAAAGGAGGCATTTTTGGAATTTTTGGCCAAGTTTAGAGGATTGCTCAATTTAGTAACCCTTAGTTAAACTCTGTTAAATAGGGGAAATGAAAAAATAAGTAGGAAAATAGAATTTTTACTTAAATAATGAATTCAACATTGCAGATAAGAGATTGAGAACTTATTGAACACATTTAAGGAAGCAACATGAACAAGACAAAGGAAAAAATAAGAGAAGCCATGCAATAGATCAAAGAGAAATATAATTCCAGTCCAATACCAAAAATATCAGTTCAGAGTTATTTAAAAGCATAATTCAAGCAATAGAGTGATGGATGAGAGAAACAAATTGTGAAAGACACTACAAAGAAGAGACCCTATATCGGATGTTTTTGAGGAACCCCTTATAAAAATAGCCCACATATTTGTTTATAGTGGAGGCTTCTAGAGGAGGCTGGTAGGTGGAGGTTTTTGTAGATGTTTTTTTTCCAGTACGTTTAAAAGCACAAACTGCACCGATGCATTTAACTCGCAAAGCACTGGTGCGTGCTACAAATTGGCACACTCAGACACCGTTCTCTCCATACAAACCCATCTAGTCCATATCATTATTATAGCGCACCACTACGATACACATAAATAGGCCTGGTGTGTCTTAAAAACTGGCACTCAAACAAAAAAGAGCTCAGTGCATTTGGAATAAACTGCCTGGAGTGCCTCAAAAACGCGCGAACTTGAACAGGGTTAAACAAAAAAAAACTACGGCCAAAAAATCGCATTGTCCAAAAAATTAATGTTACCCTCCATTTCCTGTGTTCTGGAGTTCGAATTTTGGAAAACAATGGGAAATTTTAGCTTTGTAAATTCTTAAGAAAATATGCCTCTTCGACGCCAAAATGTACAGGTATTTTACTTGTTTCTCCATAACTAAACTTTTTATGGGATTCTATTTCTCAACAATCTTAAAATTAACCCTTTAAAAAAAAAAAAAATAGTTCCTCCATGGTGTGCTCGAATTGGTCAGTTCACGGTGTTGCATGTAAATTTACATGTCGCATCGCGAATGGTGCTAATGGAACTTACACTAGTTCTGGTGCAGTACCAAAAACATGGATCATTTTAAAAAAAAAACTTATATGGCGATGCAGTCATTTAACTCACCATAGCATTGACTATGTACCAGTGTCAGGAGGGCGGTCTGTAGATAAAACTATGCACCTCATGTTGGATAGTGTAGGCAGCTCACCGTCCTTTGCACACTGGTACATAGTCAATGGTGTGGCCATTTAAATGATCACACCCTTGACCATATACTGATATCAGGAGGGTGGTGCGCTGACTAAACTATCCACCCTCGGGAACATAATTTGGTCAGTGCAACTCCCCCCCGACATTGGTACATAGTGAACGGTGCAGTCGATTAAATGACCACACCGTTGATCGTGTACTAATGCCATGAGGGCGGTGTGGTGACGAAACTATCTGCCCTGGGGTAAATAGTTTGGAGAGAGCACCGCCCTCCCGACACTGGTACATAGTTAATGATGTGGTCAGTTAAACGACCACATCATGACCATGAATTAATTTTGGGTGGTGCATTGACCTAAATATCCACGCCAGGATTGATAGTTTCGTCAATGCACTGCATAAGAAAGTACATTTCATGTTTTGTGGTGTGCTACAAATTTCCAAGCACAGTGCAGATGGTTCGTGATAAAAACATACACACCGGTACTAGTGCGTGCCTATTTATTTTGGGACACCAACTATATATATCTATATATATATATATATATAGATATAGATATATTTGTAAATACATCTCTCATTGAATAAAAAAAGTGTATTTAATATGTGAATCATTTAGCGACGTCCAAGGAGAGAAGAAATGGAACAACAAGAACATATAGTGGAACAGTATAACATAGTTTGCCTGTGGGAGGCATGAGAGAGGAAGAGACTTATGCACCATCGCCCTATTACGACAGACACCAATTCACTCCTAAGGGAGGTAGGCCTCCTCAAGATCTATGAGGAGGTTGCATCCCTGAAGGGCCATAATGGGTTATTAGCACAACTCATGTTCAGGCAGAATACCCACCAATAGGCTTTTCGAGTTGGTCCTAACCAGTGGTATGCGCCCACTAAGGAGTACATATATTTTATTACTCACCTATTTAGGAGAGGGTAAGATTTTCCCTCATTCCCAGAGGTCCCTGATGGCTATGCAACAGGGAGTCAGTTGGTGTACTCCCATAAATACATTAGTGCTGATATACTTTCTCCTACATATTTTCAGGTCTCATGTGCTCAATTATGTATTGCTTCGTTTGGTGGAGAGGAGGTGAGGTGCCTCTCCATACTGGTGATTACCATTGCCCACCATACCAGTGACGAGCAATGCATTAGTTGCCCGCTTTTATTTTATGTTGATTATTTATTACAGGGACCATGACTTGTGAGGTGGTCTGCAATTTGTTTGTGGCAGCTTTGTACAACATTAGATAGATGTCGTTCTGAGGCAGATGGGAGGGTGCACTTCCCTTTTGCTTGAGAGTTCTTTTTTTTGTTTTTTGAGAGGTTTCTAGAGACAATACTAACTTTTGTTTGACATCCTCGTAGGCCAATATTGCACATACGGATGGATATTTGGGGTGAGATGATGCCCAAGAAGGGTGGGTCTGAATTTTCCACTAGGATATCCCATGATGCACTGGAGTTGCTATCAAGTGTTTGTTATCATCCCTTCGTCCTGGTGCTATGCCTATATGTTGGTTTAGATTGGCGAGGTTGTGCCAAAATCCTCTTCACACGAGATGATTCGCCTGATGAGAGAGGTAATATTAGTGTTTTCTTTAAACTTATTCTAAAACATTCTTTAATTTTTTTTATTATATCCTTTAATGAAATTGTCTAATTATGGTTGTGTATATATATATATATATATATATATATATATTAGATATTGGGTCATTTGTTGGCTATGAGATGCCACTTCCACCGAATGATCTAGGTGTAGATCCTATTGACGAGGATATGGCAGATGTGGAGGATTATGTCGGTGACATACCTGGTCCTCATGATCAGGCATAGGTACCTACAGTGTGAGGCGTAGGCCTGACACTCGATATAGGATCGAGTTAGATGACCAAATCTGTTGACTCCTACATGAGGAGGGAGTTAGGCTAGTCACTATTAGAGAGATACAAGCTAATGATAGGATGACATAGACATGGAGAGTCATGCCTTGTGATATGCTAACCCTGATGTGGCATATCAATGGAGCGACTAGATTACTGCCATGGGCGAGGAGAACTGGTCGACATAGACATGGTGGAGATGTAGTACGTCAACAATCCAGCTTCGCATCATCTGACAATCATGAAGGGAGTGATCTTCATTCTAGTACTCCACCTCCTCCTCCACCTCACGTGAGAGATGATCAGGATGAGCAGCTTGCATCATCCAGCAATCATGATCATGAGCAGGCACCTGATCTTGAGGAGGGTGTAGCTCTATTTGAGGAGGAAGGTCCATCAACTGAGTTGGCCACTGCACAATCCACTAATGGGCAGATTGGACCATCCATGATTCATGATTATGAGTAGGGAGCTCCTCATCAACATGAGGAACCTGCAGATTAGCAGGCACGTGATTGCCATCTATATGAGCATGTCAAGCCTACACCATCAACTCAGTAGCCCTCAACTAGTACTACCATTGATGTACCACCAGCTGATATTTGACATTTATATATGATTATATTACAGTTGTATATTGTCACAATATATATATATATATATATATACATATATATATATATATATATATATATATATATATATATATATATATATATATATATGGTCCATGTGTTTTATGTTCATGTTGCAGATGTACTTAATTTACATGTTGGTGTTCATCATGGTGTGTATATTGTTGGGTCATCTTAGATATGTTCATTTAATGTGCAACTTGCGAATAAATGTGTATGTGACGTCAGTTATTTGACATGCAATGTATATTTGATGTTTGTGTTATCATGATGTTATACAATTCTTATGTTTTGTTAGATGATCATGATCACGATTATTAGATGATGTTATCCAATTTGAATGTGTTTTTTAGTGGAATATGATGTTTGTACGGTGGCTATCATGATCCCAGTGTTTATTTTTAATATTAAATCATAATATTTATTAAATATTATTTCGTGATTGTAATTGAAATTTTAATTTGAATTGTATGTAAAATTGTAAAATTGTAATTGTATTTCTAATTGTAATTTTAATTGTAATTGTATGTGAAATTGTAATATTGTAATTGTAACTGTAATTGTAATTGTATGTAAAATGTTTGTAAAATTTTAATTGTATTAATGTCAAATGATTGTAATTGCAATTTTAATTGTAAGATTGTAATTGTAATTGTAATTGTAATTTTAGTTTTAATTATAATTGTATGTAAAATTGTAAAATTGTAATTGTAATTGTAATTGTAATTGTAATTGTAATTGTAATTGTATGTAAAATATTTGTAAAATTTTAATTGTATTAATGTGAAATGATTGTAATTGTAATTATAATTGTATGTGAAATTGTAAAATTGTAATTGTAATTGTAATTCTTATTCTAATTGTAATTGTAATTTTAAGCGTAATTGTATTGTGAAATTGTAAAATTGTTTGTATGAATATAACTAATTGTAAAATAATAAATCTAGAATAATATGAATTTTTATAACATAATAAACTTTAGAAAATAATGCAAATAAATTCATGTACTTTAGAATTATCATTATTTTATTATGATCTTACATACCAAAAATAACAATATAAATTTTGAAGATATCATTCACACACATCTAAAGGAATCAAGTAGTTGTATTATTTTAGGAATTGACATTATAGAAAAAAAGAACTTTATACAACACGCCATTGTTTTCAAGATCAATATAATTGCGGATTATCAAGTGAAATGATTTTAACATTAACGCAGTGGAAAGTACCGTTTAATTTAAAATACATATTATAATGTTTTGAAAAAAAGAGTCTTTGTTATAAGGTAATTAATTCCTCGTCTTAATAAAAACCCATCTTAAAAAGTATAAATAATGAAATAAGACATGTACCATATCACTCTCAGATCTCATGATCACCCTCATTATCTTCTAGCTCACATGGCATGATAAGACTATTGTTCTAAAAAATATGTTTTTATCTAGGGTCATGTCTCAATATGAACTACCAATCACTATCCAAAACATCTGGGTAAAAAGGCACCTAGTTGAAGTGTTTGGGGAAAACATAGTGCTCCTTAGCTTCATCCCACATCTTTCTAGAGATGACACATATGAGCCTACTATCATGATATTCATTTGTATTATTCCAATCAAATGTGTCCCACCACTTTCACCTAGAAATAACACATTGGAAAGAAGATAAATCCACTTCAATGATCTCTTGTATCTCTCTAACATAACCTAACATCCCTCGTACTAGGTTTTGATCGCAGTGGATAGATCAACTAGATTGATCGAACTTGACTTCCACTCCATAGTCTTTTGTCATGTGTCCATCATCAGAATTTTCTCTGTGAAAATGGTGTCCATATGCCGACATAGATGGGAACAAATGAACCTATAAAAAAGGTTAAAAAAATCACACTTCCATGTGTCTTATAATAGCCCAACAATTAAAATATGAAATATAGATGTAATTACATTTCAAAGGTGCATTATTAAGTTTAAAATTTACATAAATATATTATTACTGAGTGGGTACACCCAATCCCTATGTTTAGTGCATCCTCTTCGGGACACGGGTAACGACCAGTTTCACCGTACTTCTATATGACTTGGTTAGCAACCCAACTGTTAGGGCATATTTTTGGCATATTTTATTTTAAATGACCAGGATAAGGCACACTTATACCATTCAATTGTCTGAATTCTTTCCTGTCACTATCCCATTTCATCCTCTTTTGTTCGTACAATGCAACCCATGATTGTGTCGCTTCATAACTGTAAAGAATGAATTTATTGATTTCTTCAATTTCTACATTCGCTGATGAAATAAAACAGACATATAGTACATATGAGATCAAATATACATTACATTGAAGTTAAACATAAATATTTACTTTGTGTAAATTTGAAAATTTATAAGACGCTTACTCTTTATCAAGTGCCTTTTCCCATTCATTTGGAGCAGCTCCCGTTCTATTTTTTCTTCATCCATTTCATCATCCCAAATCACTGCACTTGGTCTGTTATTAATCTTCTTATTGTACTCACTGGCATAACATAAAAACTCATATGATCTGTACCCCTCTGCCATAGACCCTTAGGTTTTTCCCTTTGTCGAATAAAACCTTTCAATTTATTCATGTAGCTCTCTAAGAAGAACATACAATGACAAGAAACCACCCCATCTAATTCAACCTCATCTACTAGGTGGATTAGAAGATGAACCTACAAGTCCATGAAACTTGTCGACAGCTCCTTCTCAAACATACAAAAAATCTCAACTATCTCTTGACACCACCGTGGAATGCTAGCCACATGAATATCCTTTGAGGTGATCCAATGTACAAATGAAAATAATTTAGATATGGAATGTCCTAGGTCTTGGGGGAATTTATGTTTAACACACCCACACACAAACAAAGGATAATGAAACTGCAAAGTTATAAACACATGCAATAATATACAAAATTAGTTATGTTTTATGATACTTGCATGGGATAAAATTAATTAATATATTAACAAATAATAAAATCATTCTTTTGACATTATCCATACTCTTATAAAATTCAATTGGTCATGCGATTTCAACCATGAAAAATGATCATCCATGGTGAAGCAACGTCGTAGTGAAGACCTGTATGAAGACGACACCCTCACACCCATTCTAACTTCCTTTGCCAAAGAAAGATCCTATTTTTTAAAAATCCATGGACATCACCTTCTTTGAAATACCATGAATTAGTGGGACTGGTATGGGCCTCTGATCCTGTACTTTCTAATCGTCTTGGCCAATGTTTCTTTTTAGTTTTTCAAGTAATAATATGTTTCCTAACAACCAATGTGTCACTTTTTTTAGATGATATGTGCCTCCATAAAGAAGATGAAACATTTTAAAATATATGCATGGGATCGAATAAGTGGGTAATATTTAGATGCTCCCAATATGGGAGGTTATAAAAGATAGGTTTCCTTTTCAAGAATTTTGGATCATTGAACATAGGCTCCCAATTTGAACGAACATTTCTATGAAATCCTTCTCCTTCTCTCTCATATTCTCGAAGCCATTCAACTAGTGTCATTATTGGAGGCCTTTGAGTTCTCTCTCGCTTACCATTGAAATTAGATGATGCTCTTTTGTAAGGCTGTTGTTCTGGCAGGAATACCCTGTTGCCGTCATACACTGGCTTTCAAAGGTTGTTGGACAGTCTAAATTTTAGAAAAGGTCCACAACATTTAAATCCAAAATACGCTTTTGTTACAAGACCTGAAAAATTACTGTATACAATATATATGCTTTGCACGTTAAATAATATCATGAAAATCAGAACAATTATAAAGAATTAAATAACTAGTATGTAAAAGAATATTGTTACGTATATAAACAAATCAATAATAATGTAATTTTCTAGAGTAAACTCCTAAGCCTGGATAATCATGTGTTGTGTAAGAAAATATGCCATACAATGTAAAAATCCTCTTTGTTGTGATGGGTCCCTATACATGGTATACATTTATGGGTGAAAATGCGAAGATGGGTAACATGTTTATGAAAATTCATGGTGAAATATTTTTTTCCTCCATAGTTTGGCCGAACAATTCAGGAGTTTGGCCGAACTATTGAATTTAGTTCAGTCGAACTATTGAATTTAGTTCGGCCGAACTTCATTTGACGTTTACATTGACGGCATACTAACGACAATGGCGAACAGATTTTTCGCCTGAGTTTGGAAAAAAGGCAAAAAAAGTTTGTATGAACTAGAAGTTCGACTGAACTATTATTTTATAAATATATCGCCCGCAACCTTTTCCAGGTTTTTGTTCACATTTACCGCGCGCTCATTTTTGTCCAGCATTCTCGCGCTCTCTGTTCTATTCAGCATTCTCATGTGCTCTCTTCTATCCATCATTCTCATGCACTCAGTTATGCCACGTGCGAATTAAGCTCAAGGAGGTAAGATACCAAATTTTAAATTTCTGTAATTTTTTTTGTTTTTGTTGTTCTTAATTTGGTTTTAATTTTTGTTGATTTTTTAATTTGGTTTTAATTTTTGTTGATTTTTTTGTTGGAGAGGTCTTCCACGATGTCTTCAAGGATCGTTGTCTTCAATGTCTTCAACATCCTCTGCTGTGACTTCAGCGTCTTCATTGTCTTCAGCGTCCAACTACGTTTAACATTGTCACTGTTTTTCTGTAGGGAATTTATACATAAGAGAAATCGGTTATGAATGATAGAGGCTCCATCTGTGCTTTTTTTGGATATTTTTATTAATTAGATATGAAAATTTACAATACTACTGTGTACATTTGATAATATTTTGGAACATGTTTATATAAATTATATATACATATGTACTCTTTTTGGCTCTGTCTCTTCTTTTTTTGGCTCTGTCTCTGCTATTTTTGGCTCTGTCTACCTTTTTTGGCTTTGTCTCTATTAATTAGATATGAAAATTTATAATGTAACTGTGTACATTTGAGAATATTTTGGAACATTTTTATATAAATTATATATACTTATGTACTCTTTTTTTCGCTCTGTCTCTGCTTTTTTTGGCTTTGTCTCTGCTTTTTTTGGCTTTGTCTCTATTAATTAGATAAGGAAATTTATAATACTACTGTGTACATTTGAGAATATTTTGGAACATGTTTATATAAATTATATATACATATCTACTTTTTCTTGGCTCTATATTTTCTTTTTTGGCTATGTTTGCTTTTTTTGGCTTTGTCTCTGGTTTTTTTGGCTGTCTCTACTTTTTTAGGCTCTCTCTCTATTAATTAGATATGAAAATTTATAATACTATTGTATACATTTGAGAATATTTTGGAACATGTTTATATAAATTATATATATATATGTACTTTTTTTGGCGATGTCTCTGCTTTTTTTGGCACTGTCTCTGCCTTTTTTGGCTCTGTCTCTATTAATTAGATATGAAAATTTATAATACTACTGTGTACATCTGAGAATATTTTGGAACATGTTTATATAAATTATATATACATATGTACTTTATAAATATTTTGGAACATGTTTGTTGTGTGAGGAAGTGGTACTTTATGATGATATGTTTAGTGATTGAAGGAAGTAGAATATTTTATTTTTGAAATTATTACTACACTTGTATTGAAACACTTAATAGATATGTAGGTTCACTAAAATTAACCTTAATATCTTGTAGAGCCCATTTCATCCAAAACACTAAAAAGGAAGTAACTACTATGTATTCCACTTCTACTCTAGATAGAGAAAGTAATGACTCTTTCTTTCTTAACCATTAAACCAAAGACTCTTCCTAAGTAGAATTATACATTGTCCACTTTTACTTTTCATGTCATTCACACAAGCCTCTAGTTGAATCTCTATATGTTTTCAATGTAAATTTCTCAACTTTTTGGTACTATAGTCCATTGTTTGTAGTCTCTTTCAAGTATCTTAATATCTGTTTGTTAGTAATAGATGACTTTCCCACCTTTTGGGTACTATAGTCCATTGTTTGTAGTCTCATTCAAGTATCTTCAAATATGTTTGTTGGTGTTTGTTTGTAATGGATTAGTCTGTTTAGTTGTTGATTGAAATATTTCAACTAAGATAAATTCCAAAATTATATCTAGTATTTAAACCTTGTTATGTATATCAAGCTTCCTATCATATAGATGTAAAGGTTATGATTAACATATCAACTCACTCATCACCCATCATCTTCACATAACTTTAATCTGATTAATATGGAGATTTACTTAGGTCATTCATCATCCATCATCTGCACATAACTTGCATCCAATTGATATGGAGATTCACTTAGGTCATTCATCATCCATAATTTGCACATAACTTGCATGTTATGTGCATCCAATTGATATTCAACATATATATAGTATTTAGAAGAAAAAATTAGTTTGATACAAAACATAGGTTTTAACCAATTATATAGTTTTTTAGTTTCATATCCATGGTCTCAAACAATGAGAGAGAAAAAACCTTTTATATTCAACATGTAAAACACAAATTATCCATAAAAGTTTCCCATTGAAACCAAAAGTGATTTGATACAAAACATAGGTTTTAACCTAACCTAGTAAATTCCCCTACATTCAATTTCTAGAATAGATCTAATTAGAAGTTTTTCATTTTCATATCCATGTTAGTTCTATAGGCAGAGTCTGTAAAGGGCCAAGTAGCCTTTGGATCTCATCTTTTATGAAAGGTGACATATCTAGTAAATCGCCCTACAGTCAATCTCTGGAATAGATCTAAATGCCCCTACAGTAAATTCCCCTGCATTCACATGTATCTAATATTTAGAAACAAAAAGTAATTTGATACAAAAAATAGGCTTTAACCAAGTATATAGTTTTTCATTTTCATATCCATTGTCTCAAACAATGAGAGAGAAAAAACCTTTTATATTCAATGTATTTACAACACAAATTAGCCATATCTCTAGAATAGATCTAAATAGAAAATTTTCAATTTCATATCCATGGTCTCAAACAATGAGAGAGAAAAAAAACCTTTTATATTCAACATGTAAAACAAAAATTAGACATAAAAGTTTTCCATTGAAACCATAAGTGATTTGATACAAAACATAGGTTTTAAAGTAAGAGTAAATGCCCCTACAAGTAAATCAATCTCTAGAATAGTTTTAAATATAGAAGTTTTTCATTTTCATATCCCTGGTCTAAAGAATGAGAGAAAAAACATTTTATATTCAATGTATGTAAAACAAAAATTAGCCATATCTCTAGAATAGGTCTAAATAGAAGTTTTTCATTTTCATATCCATGGTTTCAAACAATGAGAGAAAAAACCTTTTATATTCAATGTATGTAAAACACAAATTAGCCATATCTCTAGAATAGATCTAAATTCAGAATTCGCTCATTCTCAAATCTATGGTTTGAAACAATGAGAAAGAAATAAACCTTTTATATTCAACATGTAAAACACAAATTAGCCATAAAATTTTCTGATTGAAAAAATAAGTGATTTGATACAAAACATAGGTTTTAACCTAGGAGTAAATGCCCCTACAGCCAATCTCTAGAATAGTTTTAAATAGAAGTTTTTCAGTTTCATATCCATGGTCTCAAATAATGAGAGAAAAACCCTTTTATATTCAATGTATGTATAACACAAATTAGCCATATCTCTAGAATAGATCTAAATATAATTTTTTCATTTTCATATCCATGGTCTCAAACAATCAGAGAGAAAAAAACCTTTTATATTCAACATGTAAAACACTTGAATTAGCCATAAAAGTTTCCCATTAAAACCATAAGTGATTTGATACAAAACATAGGTTTTAACCTAAGAGTAAATGCCCCTACAAGTCATTCAACATGTAAAACACTTGAATTAGCCATAAAAGTTTCCCATTGAAACCATAAGTGATTTGATACAAAACATGGTTTTAACCTAAGAGTAAATTCCCCTACAAGTCAATCAATCTCTTGAATAGTTTTAAATATATAAGTTCTTCATTTTCATCTCCATGTACTCAAACAATGAGAGAAAAAAACCTTTTATATTCAATGTATGTAAAACAAAAATTAGCCATAGCTCTAGAATAGATCTAAATAGAAGTTTTATATCCATGGTATCAAACAATGAGAGAGAAAAAATCTTTTATATTCAACATGTATATAACTTATTTAGAAACAAAAAGTAATTTGATAAAAAACATAGGTTTTAACCAATTATATAGTTTTTCATTTCCATATCCATGGTCTCAAACAATGAGAGAGAAAAAACCTTTTATATTCAACATGTAAAACAAAAATTAGCCATAAAAGTCTCCCATTGAAACCATAAGTGATTTGATACAAAAGATAGTTTTGAACCTAAGAGTAAATGCCCCTACAAGTAAATCAATCTCTCAAATAATTTTAAATATCTAGAAGTTTTTCATTTTCATATCCATGGTCTCAAACAATAAGAGAAAAAACCTTTTATATTCAATGTATATAAAACACAAATTAGCCATATCTCTAGAATAGATCTAAATTTAGAAGTTTTTCATTTTAATATCCATGGTTTGAAAAAATGAGAGAGAAAAAAACCTTTTATATTCAACATGTAAAACACTTGAATTAGCCATAAAATTTTCCCATTGAAACCATAAGTGATTTGATACAAACATAGGTTTTAACCTAAGAATGAATTCCCCTACAAGTCAATCAATCTCTAGAAGTGTTTTAAATATCTAGAAGTTTTTCATTTTCATATCAAAAGATTTCAATATGTAATCGACGATATTCTTTTCATATGTCAGATTGATTGTCATTAATCTCAGTATCATTATAAATTATCAGTATCAGTTCCATCGAAGATTATCAGATTGAAATTCTTCATTGAGTCACGAAATAAGTATAAAATTGCAGTAAATATAGTACCCAGTATTAGTATTTAAAGCAGCTAGTAGTACCTGAGTCGGTGATCGATAGAGGAGGAGCTAGATGAAATTTTTTTTGCTTATGAGCTCAGCAACTATAACTAGTCATATAAATGAGTGTGTTATCTAAGTAAGGTCCAGATATATTTTTTCATTAAGTCAAAGTTATAGTGTTATCTTCCAGTATCATTTGAAGGTTTGTACGAGTTTCCATTGAAACCATAAGTGATTTGATACAAAACATAGTTTTTAACATAGGTTTTAACCTAAGAGTCAATGTATGTAAAACACAAATTAGCCATAGCTCTAGAGAATAGATCTAAATAGAATTTTTTGATTTTCATATCCATGGTCTCAAACAATGAGAGAGAAAAAAATGTTTTATATTCAACAAGTATATAACTTATTTAGAAACAAAAAGTAATTTAATAAAAAACATAGGTTTTAACCAATTATATAGTTTTTCATTTTCATATCCATGGTCTGAAATAATGAGAGAGAAAAAACCTTTTATATTCAACATGTAAAAAAAAAATTAGCCATAAAAGTTTCACATTGAAACCAAAAGCGATTTGATACAAAACATATAGGTTTTAAAACCTAATATAGTAAATGCCCCTACATTCAATCTTTAGAATAGATCTAATTAGAAGTTTTCATTTTCATATCCATGGTAGGTCTATAGGAAGATTCTGTAAATGGCCAAGTAGCCTCTAGATCTCATCTTTTATGAAAGGTGACATATCTAGTAAATTTCCCTACAGTCAATCTCTGGAATAGATCTAAATGCCCCTACAGTCAACATGTATATAGTATTTAGAAATAAAAAGTAATTTGATACAAAACAAACTTTTTAACCAAGTATGTATTTTTTCATATTCATATCCATGGTCTCAAACAATGAGAGAGAAAAAACCTTTTATATTCAATGTATGTAAAACAAAAATTAGCCATAAAAGTCTCCCATTCAAACCAAAAGTGATTTGATACAAAAAATATAGGTTTTAAAAATTAATCTAGTAAATTCCCCTACATTAAATCTTTAGAATAGATCTAATTAGAAGTTTTTCATTTTCATATCCATGGTAGTTCTATAGGAAGAGTCTGTAAAGGGCCAGGTAGCCTCTGGATCTCATATTTTATGAAAGGTGACATATCTAGTAAATGCCCCTACAGTCAATCTCTGGAATAGATCTAAATGCCCCTATAGTAAATGCCCCTAAAATCAACATATAGTATTTAGAAACAAAAATTAATTTGATCCAAAACATAGTTTTTAACCAAGTATATAGTTTTTCATTTTCATATCCATGGTCTCAAATAATGAGAGAGAAAAAACCTTTTATATTCAACATATAAAACACAAATTAGCCATAAAAGTTTCCCATTGAAAACAAAAGTGATTTCATACAAAACATATAGGTTTTAGCCTAAGAGTCAATGCCCCTACATTCAATCTCTAGAATAGATCTAATTAGAAGTTTTTCATTTTCATATCCATGGTAGTTGTATAAGCAAAGTCTGTAAAGGGCTAGGTAGCTTCTGGATCTCATCTTTTATGAAAGGTGACATATCTAGTAAATGCCCCTACAGTCAATCTCTAGAATAGATCTAAATATAAGTTTTTCATTTCTCCCATGCATTTGCAATAAATGTCAATTTAATATATATATATATATATATATATATATATATATATATATATATTACGTTGTGGTTCACAAATCCAATGTGCCTGCACACATATGTACCTGCTACGTGCACGGGAAAATATCACCAGACCCTCCCAAGGGGATCTAGCCGTCGGCCTTACATGCGAGGCCTAACGCCAAGGGCATCAAGGAGATTTGATCCTGTGACCTCCCAACTAGCAAAGTACTTAACAGCGAGGACTCAACCAGTTGACTGTGTAGAATATATATATATATATATATATATATATATATATATATATATATATATATATATATATATATATATATACATATATATATTTTTTCCATAGATTGGGATAGCAAGAAAATTCTATGCATAATTTCCATTTTTCAACCATATTTAATGGTTTTCTTATCCCTAAAAAAAACAAATTATATATATATATATATATATATAATTTGTTTTTTTTAGGGATAAGAAAACCATTAAATATGGTTGAAAAATGGAAATTATGCATAGAAGTTTCTTGCTATCCCAATCTATGGAATTCAGTGATTACATATGTTCTTTCCAATATTGTGACTAGCAAAGTCCTCCAAAGGAAAATAAATATATTGGGAAGAACAACAAACAATGAGGCATATTATATTGGATTGATAGAAGGCTTGGGAACAGTGATGGATTATGGATCAAATGGAATTGTAGTTTTCAACAATTCTGAACTTCTGTGCAACCAAATGAATGGCATATACCAAGTTAAAAAGGAAAGGCTAAAAGAACTGCATGGAATAGCATACAATATTGTTAGCAAATTTCAATTTTTTAGGATAAGGCATTGTACAAATGTGAATAAGATGTCTACTGATTTATTGTGTGGGGTAATGAAAATTCAGGATTCATCTATCAAAGATGAATTAATAGATGAATTAGAATTATACAGGACAATTCCAATGCCAATGCACGATTCATCTCTCAAAGATGAATTAGTTTTGAGACGCTCTTCTTCAAAAATTCAAGATTCATCTCTGAAAGATGAATTAGTGTTGAGATGCTCTCTTTCAAAAAAAAATCATTGACATTGTAACATATCTTGGATATATATGTGTTGTGTACTTATAAATGTGTCTTTTTTAATGACCATGTGCTTTTTTCAATTATATACCAAGTATGCTCCCACCACACCATGTAAAGTGCAACTTGGTGAACTTCACATTTGCAACAAGTGGTGAACTTCACATTTTATGAAATTAAAATGTGAGGACTTCAACAAATTTTTGTTGAAATGGAGTTTCACTTCCTTTTTAATGACAATGTGTTTTTTTCAATTTTATACCAAGTGTGCTCCCTCCATGTAAAAGACAATTTGTTGAACTTATCATTTTTATAACTTGAATTAGTTATTTAAAAAATTAATTGTAAATTTCCACCGTAGATATATATATATATATCATGGAGGATGAACGATGAAGATCAACAAAATCCCATATCTCTACGAGAGGGGAGGATCAGGGATTGGGATCGAAAGTTGTTCATGGTAAATTTAAATATAATTTTAAATCTCCATACATGTGTGTACATATGGAATTGATTTTTTATCAACTTTGTGAGCTAAATTAGTTGTTAATAAGTTTTATTTTTTATTTTTTAGGAGTGAATAAGAAGATAAGGGTCTCTACTCCAGCCATGGATTCCCATGTTTCACCCAGTTGTGGTATGGTTTGAACACAATTTAATCAATGAATATGTACACATGAATTTATATGTATACATGTATTTTTCAATTGATCATAAATTCGTATTTGTTTATGAAGCTTCTCTCTCCTCTCGAGAGGTTGGTGGTGGTTCAAATCTCCTTAGAGGGCCATCAATTAGTTGTAGCAAGTTGCATGAAGGTGGTGATATTTATTCTCCTAGAGGACAATCAATGGCTGGTGGTGCTGCTTCTCAGCAGGGTTGTTCTGGGTCTCAACAGTTTTAGGGTGGAGAAGATGCTAACCAGCCACGTCGAGGTTGCCATCAATTTCAATATTTTCTTTATTGAATTTGTACAAATTTTTTTACATGTGTTTTTTCTAATATACAAAATTATATATATATTGATGCAGAGGATGAAAATGTTCCAAATATTGGTCAAAATAGACACAAGGTAGAATGTTACATTCAAGAAGAAGGTTTTCTACCCACCACAACTTATCTGGCCGACATTTCTGATATACCATAGGAAAGAAACATGGCGCAATGTACCTTACAAAGGTGTCAACAACTTCATGAAAAATTGCTGAGAGATCTCGTGGCTTTGACTCTACCTACTGAGAGTCGACAAAGCCTCGAAATAGTTACACATTCATTGGGAAAAATAGTAAATGTGTACAAAAAATCTTGGGCCAACGATGGATACATTTGTAGAAGTCATGAGAAAGAGAAAGGAAATGGTAATGGGTCTCGATAAATGGAAGGATGTAAAAAAAAGAGTTACAAAAGATATGGTGAATTCAATGTTTAATTTCAAGGAAGGGCCAAAAGGAAAAATGTTGAAGGTGCAATATTTCAAGCACCCCTATATAGCTCACTATTTGTATGATAGGAACCTTGCGGCCTATGGAAGGCTTTGATGTCCAACGACGAGGTTATTGTTTATTTTTCACAATTGTTTTACGCATAATTTTTTTTGAAAATGAAACTCAATTACAATGACCTTCCGTCAGAATTTTTTGGTTCGGGGAAAGGTCGATTGTATGACTGTAAGGGTGCTAAGCGAGATGTGGATTTGCCTCACCCTGAGCCGCCATTGGTGAGTCAAAATTTTCAGGTCGAAACTCTATGGCCAAATATGGATGCGACTTCTCAAATAAGTTGAGAAGCAAGGGATGTCATGATCGACAATATTTATAGCAGATTAGGTGTAGTCAATGTTTGTATAAATTGAAAAAGAGCACCAGAGAATGCACGTGCCAATTTTGTGTATTGTGCAGATGAAGATATTGACAACATGAATGTTGAATATCTCCGAATATATGCAAAGAATTGTCTTAATGGTTGGAAAGACTTAATTCTTCAAGAGGAAGAGGGCACAGGAACGGTATGTGTTAATGACCTTAGGGTTAAATTATTTTAACACATACATGTGTACAATTTGTAATAAATACATGTGTATGTACATGTATACATTTATTTTTATGTACATTAATCTAACAAAAATGTATCATTATATGTTAAAAGACCATTTGCAGTTGTCACACATGATGAATGACGAAAATGTTAATATCACGTTCTGGGCCTCTGGTTCAAACAATGAAGATGGGTCTCACCATCAAGATATGTTGACAAATGTTAGTGTTTTTTAAGTGATATTTTTAAAATAAATAATTGTGCACACATGTACATGTACATATATAATAATAAAATGTTTTAACAGATTATGATATTGTCCGATGTTTTTGAGATGGCGGTACTTCTTCCTTGGGAGATGTGCCTTCTGCTTCCTTAGGAGATGTGCCAGATCCACAACAAGTATGGACAATTTTTCACTTTTAAAATTTATGTTTAAGTTATATATATTCCACCTCAAAAATTTCCATTAAAAATTGAGATATATATCTATATCTTGAGTTATTTTAAATTTTTTGAATTTTAGGTTTTTGGAGATTTTCTTTTGGAGCCTCTCTTAGGAGATGTCCCAAATTCACCTGCAAAAGTATTCAATTTTTCACTTTTAAATATATATATGTTTTTTTAAAAGTTATAATTTATAAATTGAAGTTTATTTAAGTTTTATTATAAATTGAGATCTTGATCTTGAGTTATTTTATACTTTTAAAATTTTGAATTTTAGGTTTCTATAGAATATTTCTTTAATCCACGGACTCTAGTGACGGAGATAGGAACATCCACACCATTTCAACCATTTGAACAAGTTGTCTAACTTTTTTTTTAATATTATTGAAAATAAGTTTATATATGTACACGTGCATTTTCATCTGAAAATTTTTAATATATATATATATATATATATATATATATTGTACAGTTTATTGTTGGAGATGTTCCCATGGGGGAACTTGTAGCAAGCGAACAAATGGAGAGGGAACCTCATGAGGTATTGCATGATTTTTATTTTTATTTTACATGAAGTTCTATATATATTCTCACTCATTTTTAAAACATCAAATTTTAATGTTTGTATGTGCATTGTGTACAGGTTTCCCATGCTTTGCAAGATAGCACGCGGATTGAGACTCTAATAGGAAAGACACTGCATCCATCTATACTTGATGGAAATGATTTGTAGATTTGATTTCAAGATTTAGATAGTCTTAAATTTACTTTTTTATATATTATCTAGATGCACTGTCATATATATATATATATATATATATATATATATATATATATATATATATATATAACTTGATACTTGATACTTGTGAGATCTACAATTTTTGGACATATTTTATTATAGTGTTAATATAATTTGTTTTGTTCCAAAAAGTTAAGTTTTGGATGGTTTTAGTACTTTTGGCATGTGAATGTGAATTAATGTTGTTATATAATTTGTTTGGTTTTTAAAACTTTTAAGTTTTGGATAATTGAACTACTAGTAATGTTGTCATCTATAAATTAATGTTTTTCTTCTAAACTACATTTGGCATGTTATGTAATGATGTGTTATAATTTGTTTTGTTTTTAAAATTTAAGTTTTGGATGCTTGAAGTACATTTGGCATGTGAAGTAATGTTGTGATCTATAATTTTTTGTTAAATTAAAAGTTAAGTTTTGGATGGTTTCAATCTACATTTGGCATGTGATATTTAATGTTAAATGTTTAATGTTTTTATTGGATAGTCAAGAACTACAATTGGCATGGCATGTGAAGTAATACGTGCATGTGAAGTAATGTTGTGATCTATAATTTTTTGTTAAATTAAAGGTTAAGTTTTGGATGGTTTCAATCTACATTTGGCATGTGATATAATGTTAAATGTTTTTATTGGATAGTTGAACTATAATTGGCGTGGCATGTGAAGTAATGTTGCACGATATATAATCAAAAAAATTTTAAGACTTAAGTTTTGGATAGTTTCAATCTACATTTGGCACATGTGATATAATGTTAAATGTTTTTATTGGATAGTTGAACTAAAATTGGATGGCATGTCAAGTAATGTTGTGATATAATCAAAAAGTTTTTAAAACTCAAGTTTTGGATGGTTGAAGTACATTAGGCATGTGAAGTAATGTTGTGATATAATCAAAAAGTTTTTTAAACTAAGTTTTGGATACCATTTCAATCTACATTTGGCATGTGATATAATGTTAAACGTTTAATGTTTTTATTGGATAATTGAACTACAATTGGCATGACATGTGAAGTAATTTTTTTTGATATAATCAAAAGGTTTTTAAAATTCAAGTTTTGGACATGGTTGAAGTACGTTTGGTAAGTTTTTAAAAAAAAATTTACTCAAACAATAGTATGTAGTATGTAAATTTTTCATCAATGCACATAGAACATATTTAACCATTGGACAGACAAATTTTGTACTATATTTTCAATCAGGAATAGAGATGTGGGTCAAATCCCACAAAAAGTCAAAGAAGTGCTTCGAGTCTCTTATCTGAAAGGAATCTTCGTACAAAATTATACTGTGGATGATTTATTTACATTGTCGATACTTTTTACCAAAAAATCCCACAAGAAAAACTAGACGTGCATTGTGTTCGTGTATATATCCAGTACATGCAACATTTTTCATCAATGCACATACAAAAACTACTTTTAGTTAATTGCATTCTAGAACATATATATTGAGTACGTGAAACAATTTTCATCAATGCACATAGTAAAACTACTTGAACAATTAATTGCATTCTAGAACACACACACACACACACACATATATATATCCAATATGTATATGCAACATTTTTCATCAATGCATGTATAAAAAAGCTACTTTAAGTTGATACTAGAGTGTGCATGTACCAAAATGATTTGTACATCTACAAACACTTAATCATATAACATAACAAGGTAGCTCAATTTTTAATTGAATACTGGAAGTTTTAGAACACATAATCCAAAGAGAATAAATTGTTGAGCAGTTCAATCAAAAAAATTCCAATGGAATGCCATCTTCAATAATCCATTCATGATCGGATTTTTACATTTTCCATTTTTTAATATTCACTTTTTTCTTTGATTGAACCTCGATCAACTTTATGTGTGCTACACACACCAAGTGACTATATTGAAAACTTATGAAATTAGGTTCATAGTCTTCAAAGTAAACAAAATTCCCACTTTGATTACTTTGTCTGAAAAAATAACCTTTCAGTATAATACATCCTCTTTCATATATAAATCTATGATCATTATAGTCTTCTAATAATTTCATTTTTCATTTAGTGCAACATATCAAATAATACTTCACATGTTCATCATTGTCAGTAGGTGCAATTAAAAAAAAAACATCTCCTGCACAATAAAACAAACTTGAAAAAATTATACATATTCAAATTTATTTCTAGATCTTTATCATTAGAAGGCAATTCAAATGTTACCTTCTCTAACAAGATCAAAAACTCGATCACCATCAGAAGATAGTGTAGTCTCCTCTGATTGCATTTCTTCATGCATTGCAATGGACATTTTTCCCTTTGTATTTAGCTCTGTATGTTTCCAATCTCTTACATTTTTTTTTCACAAACATCATTGGATTTTGTGTTGTTCATGCAAACATGGCAAAAACAAGAATAATTTCTTTTATCCAATGCAAACACATTTCTAGACAACTTTGTTTTAATTGAATACAATTTTCAAGTCCATTTTATTGTTTCAACGTCATTTCCAATTGATCTATCTACGTCTTCAATCCCAATATGTTGAAAAAACATTTATATGGAAAATTTAAAGAAGAATGTAAATATGATATCAAAATAAAATCAAAGATAATCATTGTGATAAATGTACACTGTTTATTTAATGAGATATCCAATAAAAATTAAATTGAATGTACATTCGCACTTCCCTTTATCGGTTAGTCTCATGGCTTAGAGCAGTGATGCACCATTGAACAAGTTCTTTCGTGTCCACAAGTCATCTTGCAGAGGGGTTCATTTGATATCTTCGAAGTGCTCATTTTATGCATGCCCTTGCACTATCATGTTCTTCTTTTCCATGTTCAATATGAAAGAAATTCCAACAATGTTTAATGCAGGTTTTCTTAGGAAGACAACACAACAAAAAGAATGATCGTGCAGATTTAAATTGTCCTGCACATCCATCTGACCATATCCAAAGTTCATTGAATGTTATTCCATGATTTTTCAAGGAATCATAAATTTTTCCAAAACAATGTTGTACAAAATATGTATCTTGTGTATGATCATCACTGATATAAAATTGATATTTTTTAATAATATGTCAATTTTCACTGGTGCTTTCTATATGATCGATGTTTTGTTCAGCATGTCTATATAGAATATGGATGAGCATTGAGACTTGGTCAGAATGATAGTATCCACTCTGAATTTCTTTTTGTGGAACAAATGTGTAGTTTTCTGCAAAATCAATCACTGACAAAATGGTCCCTGGTGGAAAAACTTCACAGGATTTTTTGAATTGCAAGTCTTGCCATCGAGCTCTATGGGAATGCTTGGTGTATTTTTAAATTTCATCCTCAAACTTTCTCAAAAGGTCTATCACAAAAATTTCTTCTTTTCTTAATTCAATTCTTTTAAGACTATTTGCAGCTTGAATCGATGTATGGATATATTCATATCTCTTCCATTTCACTTTCGTGTTGGACAATGATTGATCACTTATATCAGTACAATATTTGTTTTGAAATTTAGTCAAATTTCCATAATCATTACATTTTTTACCACCAACACATTTCTTTTCATAAAATAGTTCATCGCTTTCTCTTTCACATAGAATTTGAGATATGAAATCAAGGATAGGTGAAGGAGGAGGTGAATCATTCCAAAATGTTCTACCAAAATCAAGGAATGTGTCATAATATAACTCTAATTCCACATGATAACAGCAAAAACAAGTGTTACGTATGGAGATAGGTTTTACATACCATGGTTTTTGTTGAACAAAAGCACTGATTGAAACATGAATTTCATGATTCTCTTCTTTGAACTTGTTGAACAACTCTATTTAAGTGGTTTCCAAGAAATTTTTTCATGTTCTTCATATTGATTTCATGATATTCTTATTCACATCACATGCCTTGCAGTTGGTGAAACAGGCGAATTGTTCTTCCAATATTCATATATTATTTTTTTAACATTTTCTTCAAGTCTATCTTTATATGGTTGCCTACAAATAGCTCTCCAACAAGAAATTTCATCATTTACATCTATTTGCAACCGAAATTTCTGTTGTTTGTGCAAAGTTTCTCATGAGGTTCCTAATGCTTATGCCATATATTTTACCAAGCGATTCTCTTTAGTACTTGATAAAACCACTACCATATGTATTGCTCTACGTACAACTAAAACATTTTTCTGTCTAGATCTTTTAATTGAATTTATAACACTATTTATATTTTGTATCACATTTTCCTTCATTGCTTTATCTCTGGTTGATTTTCGAATACCCAATAAAGTAGTATCTTATTTTAATTTCTTTAATGATGGGAGAACTTTCAACATTTGGGCTTGAACTGTCACATTTTCCTTTATGAAATGCTTCTCAAAAATGCATTTAACATGATATCGTATATAATGGTCAGTTTTTTATCTCCATATGTGTGAGTGTCACCATTTTCTAACATCTCGTCATCGACATTGATTTCATCTATACATATTCAAATGAATAGTACATTAAGTTTACATATTCAATAAATAACTAAATTAATAAAAATATGTATAGTTTCAATAATACGTGCATGTGTTCAACATATATATATATATATATATATATATATATATATATATACCTTGTGATTCAATTTCTTCACTTGAATTTCTTTCATCATTTTCACCATCTTCAATCATTGGTTCAATATCTGTTTCACTTTCTCTTTCAAAATTTTATATCTCATCATCAATGTTTTGAGGAATATCTCTCTCTATTTACATTACAAAATATTTTTCAAATTAGTTCATCAAATAAAAATTAAGCTTCACATTTTACACTAGGAAAATTTTAAATATATCAAAATCATAATATTTATATTTACATACGTGTTTCAAATTCTAGTTGAGGTTGATTTTCCCCTTCATTATTTGAGAGTGCTTCTATATTTCTTTTGCGATATTGTCTCGTATCTTCTCTACATTCCACAGGGTCTCTTTTTCGATCATATTTTCTCATAATATAGTATGAAGTTCAAAAAATTTCCTTCAAAAAGTTCGACAAAAACTCAATTAAAAAAAACATCACAAAAGATTTAATTTAAAAAAAAATCATTTTCAAATTTTTACAAAAAATACATACTCCAATCGAAAACACTTACTTTAAAAAATTGAAGAAAAAAATGTCGTATAAAAATAAAATGAAGTTCAAAATATTTCCTTCCAAGTCCTACAAAAAAAAAAAATCATTTAACAAGTTACACAAAAACGCATTTTTAAAAAATATTATAAAAGGTTTACTTCAACCCAAAAACAAAAAATGTCGTTTCAAAATTAAGCCCAAATTCATACTTTAAAAAAAATGAAGCCCAAAAAATTGTATCACATACCTCCAAGAAATGTCTTTTGAATGCACCTCCAAGAAATTTTGAATGTACCTCCAAGAAAATTCTTTAAACCCAAAAAAATTCCTTGCAAAATCAGATCAAATGTATGAAAATAATGTGTCTGAAAGAAAAGTCGTTTGAATGTACCTCCAACAGAAGTCCTTAAACCCAAAACAATTCTTTGCAAAATTAGATCAAGACTTTTGTAAAATTAGACCAAATGTGTGAAAATAATAAATGGTTTCACGGTAGTTTATATTGCCGTGAAATATTTTTTTGGAGGGGCTCGGCGGTACTTTCCGGCCGACGGAAAGATAAGTAAAATTTTGGTCAAACTTCTAATAAATAATTTGGCTGAACTACTTTGTCGTTTGATTTAACGTGCCATTGGTGCAAAAAACAGTTCAAGCGAACTTTGTTTAACAGTTCGGCTCAACTAACGTGTCACAAGTTACGCAGAGCCAAGCCCAAAATAAGTTTCTCGAACTTTGGACTAATTGAACTCTATGAAACATTCTAAATTAACTGTCAGAATTGAATCTACTTTTAGGAAGTATAACTTTCATGGAATTTCATAAAAATTTACTAATTTTAATTAATTTTGTAATAAAATGGATGCAAACAATTTCTAAAGGTCATTGTGATTCAGTGAAATCAAAATTCTGCATCTTCCAAAATACATTGTAAAAAAAATTGAAAAAATTATCGTAGATTACATTGGCCCGTTGTCTATAATGGGTAGCTTTTATATTTTTAGTTTATAACTTATATGTTAAGAATTTTTTTGCATCGCAAAACATATTCAAAATATGCAATTTTTCATATTGGACCAGTTCAAAAAATTATAGTAATTATGATATGCATCCATTGGCTTTGTAAATATGACGAAACCGAAGTAGATTCTGTCTATATTGTTGTAACACATTTTGTTTCTCAAAAACACAAATTTTCAAAGAATACAACATCTCATATTAACATGACTTCTTATGAATCTGTTGATTTTTAAAAAACACACACTCAAATAAACGCTAAGTTGACATAACAAATGTCTATAAAAAATTTCCAAAAAGTAAGTAATAGAAAGCTAACAAAATTTCTCACAACTTTTATTTTTTTATCGCAAAATGAAATTCTAAATAGAAAAATTGTTTTAGCTTGCAGAAAGTTGAAGAACTAAAAAAATTGAAAGTTTTTCCTCAAAAAAGGGAAAAAAGTGTAACCCAACTTCACATTTTCACCCTTATCCCATCCCATAATTCCTTCAATTCATCTATGAGTGGTTGTAAGTAGACATCCATATTGCTCACTTGTATTCTACTAGGGACTATGAGAGCCAACATAAGATGTTCATTCTTCATGGAAAACTACTGCGGGATATTGTTATTCATCACTACTACACGACAAACACAAAAATTGGTGTTCTGGAGGGAATATGGGTTGACGCCATCCATGGCTACCCTAAGTCATAGACTTCATACTTCATCCATGAATTTTTCGGGCCATGTATCCTTTATATGCTTCATGGCTGTTGAATGAGTTGAGATTCACATAACTCTCATCTCACTTCTGTGTGAGGCATGCCATCCATGCAACATAGCTAATTCTTTCCAATGAAAGAGCCTTTCAATCCTTGGGATTATATGCATGTGCCTCAATATCTTAAAATGAGGACCACATGTTTTACCCTTCTATTTTGACTTATCTTACCTGTCATGGCCAAATTTTGGACATGTCTCTTTGTGTGCATATTCTCGTATATATAGAAAACAATCATTTGGACATGAATGATATGATATGTACTAAACACCCAACATTTTAAAAAATTTCTTTGCATCGGGCAAGACATTATCACTAAGAAGAAACTTATGTTTGAATAACCTGTAGTTGGTGATCATGGACAATATTAAATGTACATTAATGCTGATATATTTATTAATGTTCATAAAATTTACCATTTATAATGTTCACTGTGTGATTATATTTCTCAAAATATAAGGGTCAATTACCTCAAAATTTCCTAGAAAAATGCATTCGACAAGCCAAACTTTGCGTTTAAGTAGTATATTAACATCATTGTACCCAACTGTGTAGACATTTACTCAGGGCAAGGTTCCAAGAGAGGTGGCGGAAGGAAATTTAAGGCTTTCAAAACCGGTATTAGTGATATGAGCATCATCCTAAATTTGTAAAAGAAATTGAGATAGTTTTACTTATTAATTCCTTAAAAATGCAAAAAATGTGAACTATGTATACTTGGGTCTGCTATTTTTTATATATGGAGTGGCATCTCGAGATATAAAAGTTGATGTAACCATAGTCCATAAAATAATGGGCTTTGGTCTTACTAGTACATGTTTGGGAGTCTGAGTGTGACTTAAGGAGGACAAATCTATGGCCACAAGAGTCACTGCTAGAGGGTTCCATTTCGAAGAGCAGAAACTCCGCTCAGGGATTTAAAGCGCGTGTCTTTCATTACGGGCCACTAGGACGATATCAGAATGAGAGAACTTCCAACTCATTTTATTCAATATAAAGCACAATACTGAATGCGCTGGGAGGCAACCATAACGTAAGCAGATCGGATAATGATAGCCATGTCAAATTTTGTAGTTTCTATCACTATTTTGGCGGAATTCGTCCTTCATTTGGGAAGGGCTCTTATGCAACTAACAAAAATATAATAATGTTTTATAAAAAAATTAGAAAAGAAACAACGGGTTTTCTTCAATGGCATATTTATATGCTTTTGGCCATCGGAATATTGATGGGGATTTATGTGCCAGGGATTTACGTGTGTAAATTAAGATTATAAGATCAATTTTAAAATAAAGAGAATGAAAATTAAATATCAGAATAAGATTATCTCCTATTCATTAGAGTTAAATAGATTAATATTGCATAACTATTGGTTAAAGCTAAATAAATTAGCAATACATAATTATTATATAAAGCTAAATAGAAAAACTAAAACTATTTAGTTATTTATTTAATTGACATGTTATATATTACGTTAATACAATATATGTTATATTAATATATTTATAGTGTCTAAATTCATAAATATGAAATATATAGTATTTTATTAATATGAGATATATTAATACTATATATGTGTGTTTTTTATTTAAATAAAAAATTCAAATAGCTAAAACAACAACTGAGAACATAACTAGTGACTAGTGAATTCATAAAATACAGATCAAGTATAAAGTAAACTAGTGGAATATTATTTCTCAGGCTTGTGTTACCAAGGCCACCTTCTTCAAGATGAGAAGTAATCAAAACTTTCATAGGCATGTGGTGAATCAGTAATAAATCCAACAAACAACCCAAATCGGTATCCTACTGCAATGCATGGATGGAACTCAATTATAAGCATTGTCAATGGAATTACGCAACAACAAACACAAAAGGATTCCAATGGCCTAAATTCATATCAATCCAAAACCACAAGTATTAGATGAAGTTAAAATTTTAAAACAATACAATTTTGTAATGAGAATTCCAAGACATAAATAAAAATCTCAGTGAGTAATACTTCTAATACTATATTTACAAAATAAAATGCATTGTTAAATTATCTTTTTAGATATCTACAAAATTAAATACATTGTTAAATTTGTTAAATTAACTTTTTAGATATCTAAAAAATTTAATACATTGTTAAATTATTTCTTTATAAAAGTAATTTTTTGTAATTTAAAATATTTTGTATATGAAAAACATATTATAATATTAATCATAATAGAAATTTAATTACATAAAAACATATCAAAATATAAAATATAATAGAACTTTACTAATTACATGTGACAAAGAAATATACAAGGCCATATATACATAATAAAAAGATAAATGCTTCCAACTAAATAAATTCTTGTAGTCTTTATAAATCTAATAATTTGAAGTACTCCTAAATTCTATTATATACTAAAGAAATTACTAAATTACACCACAATAATACATGTTGAATAATGTAATTTTAGGTGCTTATATATTAAATGATTTCAATTGTATTTCCACCATGATGAATGTGTGATGCATTTCTTTTACATAAAATCAGAGTTTCTTCTCACCCAATCTAGACATTATCATATTTAATCTGGACATTATCATTTTTAAAGGGACAAATAAGTTCAATTATATGTTTTGTAAAAATTAACAATTTGTTCTGAAATATAAAGACGTGAAATATCATTAGCTTATTCAAAATAATGCTAGGTGGTAAATCAATAATCACCACCTTTGGGCTCCTGGTACTTGGCCAAAAGTCTCAAATTTTCTCAAGTTACTCAATCACAAAAGAATCCTCACTTGGGACAACCTAATCAAAAGAGGCTTGATTGGCCCTTCTCAATGTCCAAATTGCAATCAAAGCAACAAAACAATTCAACACCTCATGATCTCCTATAAGCCGGCCAACACTCTCTCGGAGAAAATCTGCTTTAGATGTCAAAGAAATAAGTTGGCTGGGGACATAACTAATATCATTCACAACTACATCCTTACAGCAGCACTCTCCTCAATTCTCTATGGAAACTCATCCCTGGTCTTCTCTTTTGGTCTCTTTGGAAAGAGAGAAACAAGAGAATCTTCAAGAATCAAAACAATCCTTTGGAAACCATCTAGAACAACTTCAGCAATAACCTCCAAGAGTCGCTTGCTCTTCACTCCTGGTAGGAAGAGGATCCCCCCAAACAGCCAAAGGAAATAGCCATATGGCAAAAATGGCAGCTTAAAATGACGACCATCTCCATCTCTAACAGTCGGAAAACTCCTGATATCCCCTCCTGATATCCCACTGCATTGGACTCCTCCTCCACCAGGGATTATCAAGATGAACTTCGATGGAGCCTCAAAAGGCAATCCAAGACAAGCTATATTTGGTGGCATCTTCCAAAATTCCAAAGTGGACATCCTTGCTATCTAATTTGGCTCCACAGGCTAGGACACCAATAACTCAGTTGAGTTGGAAGGGCTTTGGCAAGGGCTGAAATTAATTCATCTCTACAACTTTTCCCCCACCATCATTGAGGGGGATTCCCAGATTCTCATCAATATGGTTAACGAGCTGCTTCAGGGCACCAACCTAGCGAAGGCAGCCACAAGTTAGCGAATGGCTACTAGAATCAAAAGAATAAGCAACTGGATGAAAAACAACCAAGGAATCTCTTTCACCCATATCAAAAGGGAAGGTAACAAAGTGGCAGATCTCCTAGCCAATCTAGGAGCCAACAACATCAACACTCTAAATCATGGTCCCCTTCAAATCATCCATGATAGAGGTCTTCTGCAAAACTGCACCATGTTGGTGCACAATGATAGCCCAACTCCATATGCGGATGGTAGCCTTGATTGATGGGACATCAGCCCCCAGCCACCTCCTGAGGAAGCTCGCGTGTGGTGGCCATATGGCCCCCTGCAACTCCATTATCATTGAATTTACTCTGCTAGCTTGCTCTGCATTTACTCTCCCTCACCAGCATATTCATTTCCCCATCCTACCCAGTTGGTTAGCGATGGAATTCAACTTAGGTAATTTGGAGTGTTCCTATTCTGCTTGCCATTCTCTGCCTCCCGTGTAGAGCACTTTCCCTACTGCTTGTGCTGAGCCAAGCGCTCACACAGAGATGGGGCGACGCTACTCACTCTTGGGCTGTTTGGAGACATTACCGAGACATCATTTCTCCTAGAGCACCTTTTTCTGTTCCAATTCCTTTCTGCACACCCAATTTGTCAATCACGGCGGGCTCCCATCACTTTCTCCATGTTCTAGTTGTCCCAAGCATCTCCAGACTACTTTTGTAGCCATGTCACAGCTCCGTCACCAAATGCGTTTCCGCGGTGGTGTGAGTCAAGGCCAGGTTTCTCGCTCTTGACCTTCTACCAACTTTGATGCAAAGACTTCCTTTGAGGACGTTGCGTGGAGGTCCTATCTAGATACTCATAGCTAGAGAGGTCGCGCTTGCCAGCTTGGCAATTTTCGCGTTGCTCAAACCACCCCGCCTCCTTATACTAATATGCCAAGGCCTATTTCCCCCGCCTCCCATGCTTCACACATTCATTCCCTTCACCAGTCCTCCCAGAGGAAGTAATTTCACTTTGAATGCTCCTTCAATCAGCCCATTGTCACTTCCTTCGTTACTGTTACTCTGGGAGAAGAGATGCCTAACCTATATTTTCCACCCATGCCCGGTCCAATTCCCTCTCTCCTTGGTCCTAATCCCATGCTAGCTACGAATATTCCCATGAGACCTATTGCACCCTCTGAACTAGTACTTTTCGACTTGGGTAAGCAACCCATGCAGGTGGACGTGGACATCACCAACAAGGATAGTGAACCAAAGGAAGACGTCGAAGTTCCAAGGGATGAGTACTAGTGCCGCATTGGGGAGGAGCCGCCTTCTCCAGCTCATGAGTAGTAAGTCTCGCTTTCCTTGGTCCACCATGGTACATTCGCTTAATCGTTTTGGGAGAATTTCTGATTTTTTTTGTTCTTCTTCAGCAACAACAGTTGTTTGCTACTCTAGTTTATTTTGTTTTGATATGTTATATGAAATGAACAATCAGCCAGTTTCCCTCTCAAGGGAAGTGAAAATCTCTCTAAAAGAATTGGTTTCCCACTCAGGGTAGTTCATTATTTTTGTTAAGCATGGACATCAAGCCCAGTCTTTAGGCTCCCATAGCTGAGATTGTGGCAGTTTCGTATCAGTATGTTTTATAAATAGAATTAGTATTATTTAGAAAAAATAAAAAAATCAATAATCACCACCACCCTTACCAATATCAAGTAGATAAGGTGCATAAGAAAAAGTTATACTTCACTTCATTCTTCCATCAAAATGTCAATTCCTATGGTTCATATTTTAGAAAAAATAAAAGCAAGAAATATTATTATAAGTTGTTTTAACCATTCATTAAGACATTTAAAAAATCCTAATATCTAATTCAAGGAAACAAATTCACCCTCAGATGATAATATAAGATATGAGAGTGTTGGAGACATCCTATGGATGGTTGTAGCTTTAAGAAAATATATCTATTTCTTTTCCCCCAGATGGATTAGTATGGGAGACACTAAAAGGACAAAAAATTTCGTAATTTGGAAAGTTATTTTGACCTTTTTATTTGTGGTAGAAAAGGGTAGGGGATGGAATGCCACTAATGGGAAAAGGTGCAAATTGAGGTTAATTTCTTTGTGGGTGGGTCATCGGGAACAATTTAGGCTTCTTCATGAGTTGGTCAATTTATTAAATTTTAATGGTAAAATTACGCTAAAATAGATAAGAACCTTAAATCAATTTGGGTTCTTAGATGAATCAATTTGCACCAATTCAATTTGCAAAGTTATTTTGTGGATCTATGGAAAAAATACACATTCATTTTGAACACCTCCCATGTTCCTCTCAAAGATGTGGAACAATCTCTAGCATGGGTTCACTTTATTTATGGAGGGTACTTTCCAATACTAGATTACATGTTCATGATTGATAATAGGAGACCTTAGGCTATGACCTATAGGTAGAATAAACTCTATAATATTTTCCGAAAGCACACTTATTTTATTTTATTTTAATACAAAAATCCATTCTTACTTGGGACAATTAAAAAAAGAAAATTCCTTGTAGCTCTAAGATGGTGCTTTCTATGTAAAATATTTGAGGATATGGTGGATCATCTATCTTGGTATTTTCTACAATTTGTGAGAGGGATCTTATAATTGACTCTTGGAAGTAATGGTGGGATGAGGAGTCCCAAAAAAACTATAAAAATTTCACACCACTCATAATTGGGGTATACAGATTTCCTAAAACAATGAAATATTTCAAGACAAGTCTTCACTACAAAAAGTGGCTAAGTTCCAAAGAGGTGGATATATATTTCCCGTGGAACTATTTTGATGGATTATGGAGAAGTTCTTAGCATAAAACCTCTTCTTTTATTTTCTATTGAGAATGAATGTCACAATATACACAACATTAGTTATATTTTCATAATCATAAATTGGCTCAATAATATACAAATATGTCATGTGGGCACATTGTCTCCTATTCTTGAAGAAATATTAAAGCTTGAACAACTTTTTAATTTCTATTTATTGCCACCATATTTACAAGAATAAACTCTCCAAAACACTTAAGAATATAGGAGATAATATATCAAAATTATATCATAGGTCATTTATAGAGGGTTTGAAGCACTAGAAACAATTGGACTAATTATTCTAACTACTTTTTCTATTTTTACTCAAATAATTGGAAGTCTATTGTATATAATTATTCTTATTTATTTTTATACATAGTTTATGGACATGATAGGTGCTCTTAATTAGAAATATTTATTCTTTTGTAATGTGGTTATAATCCATCTTCTTAAATTCACAAAGGTGCATATATTTAAGGTAATTTCCATTATGATAATAATTTTTTTTTTCTTTACCAAATAAAAAGGTTATCAGGTTGTTTGGGTGACATGAGGGGGAAGGGGGTGGGTCATGTGGTGTTGGATGGGGATTCAAAGAGCATGAAAAATGAACTATAAACTAGTTATACCCCTTTCATCCTAAGCTCAATTTAATATCTAGGTGAGTTTAGCGGGGATTTTCTCCATCCAAGTTGTGAAATTTCTAAATGTGTCTCATTGTCTCAACGTAAATTCTAATAATATCTAAGAGTGTTATCCTATTCACAAATGGGTCCATATTTACTAACTCCCATATATGTTACTAACCCATATCATGAGGAAATACATGTAATAATACATAATGATATGGATAAAACGATGACATACTGGGTTTCTTCAACACAATTATAAATGCAGCATGTTAGAAAATTTACTATGTTTCTATGGAAAAAACATGATACTAGATTAATGGTTATCTATTGCAAATGGTCACGTTTTTCATTATGTTCATGAATCTTTTGTTTTCACTCTCATTTTTATTTTCTAGGGCATAATCCTACCTCGTGTTGCAATTTTTTTTTACCATCTTTTCTCTCATTAGGATTGAATGTTGTGTGCCCCAATCTTATTTTCCTAATTCCATGGCATTTCCAACCCAAAAGGATTAGATAAATCCACATTTTGACGTCTAATATGAAATAACTAATCCAAAAAGACATAATATAACACATAAAAGTGTGGATTAAGTATTTCATGGCCAAAATTGTACCAACAAAAATAGACATTTTTAACCATTGGAAGTAATGATTTCATTAGTTTGAGGATGAATTTGGTTATATTTAGACATAATTAGAGGAGGTAAAATTGCAAAACACCCAAATTACTTTCCTTTCATTGTTCATTTGATCACTCAAAATGCATTATAGATGGAACTAACTCTTCATTACTTGAACATATTGGTATACGTAGCTAAAGAAGAGGGTACCCCGAAGTTAGTGTTGTTCCTTGTCGAGAATAGGGTGATCTTTTTTCGAATTATTCCAAATTTTTAGAGTCCAACGTAGAGTCTTCACAATTATAATTTCCCAATTTTAAAAAATTTTGTTTCTTTTTGTTTTAGAAGAAATATATATTATATATAGTAATGTAAAAAATTTCCAAATTCAATGTGGTATCTTAGATATAACTCTATTAGGGGTTGGTGATACGCATTTTTGTTAATAAAAGTATCTAGTTATGGTTAAAAAAAATTTATGAGGGTGTTACCAACCTATGAAAACCTATCCATTTTATAATTCCTTTCCATAACAATTATTAGAATCAATGCATGAAATTTAATTAAATTTCCTAAAATCATTTTGTTCATGCTAATAAATAATTATTAAATGAATTATCCGAAGATGAATAACTAAGGACATGAGAAATATTGTTTAACTAATGGAACACTTCAATAAATAAGGTATTCTAGGGTAACAAATATTATAAGGTAAATACATATAACCATAATGCATGATACAAGGGAGGCCATAGTAAGTTCAATTAGTTTATCTGTAGTACATGAAGTCATGGCAATTCTGATTAGGAAAACTACTATAGTGATAGGAGATACAATAATGGGGCTAGAACTAGTGGTAATCATGAATATGCATGAGTATCGTTGTGGGTTAATGGGATGGACAATATGGTGGGGTGACCCACGAAGAAAAGAAATATGAACACCTCATAAATCATTCACTTCGAAGGGGAAGCCTCCTTTACATTACATAAATGAACAATTCCTGGATGACATGAATGAGAAACCTCCTTTCTATATAAAAGTTTCCATTAGGTCTCAATATAATTGTAGACAACCTAACAATAATAATTTAAGGGCATAATAATAAAAATATGCGAACTACATGGGTACAACAATAAAAATAAGGAGGCTACACTAACAAGAATAAGGGACTACACTAGTAGGGCCCTAACATGTCCCTCTCCTTAAAAAAAGTGGTGTCCTCAACGCTTGAGTAGCTATATATGTTTTTGTATAAAATTGTCATCCTCCCATGTGGAATCTTCTCTCCGTATGTTCTTCCACTTGATGAGATACTATGAAATTGATTGAATTCGTAGCTTTCGAGCTCTAGTTTTTGTGATTTATTGAGGTTCCAATATTATTTTTACTTCCTCATCAAGTTCTCATAATATTTTTTGAATGATAAGTTTGTCACCTATAACCTTCTTTAAGCATGAAACATGGAAAACTAGGTGCACTCGCGAAGATGGAAGAAGCTCCAATTTATATGCCATAGTACCAATATTTTGCAACACCTTGTAAGGACCATAGTACTTTAGCGATAATTTATTATCCTTCTTAGCCTACTTGAGGGAAATTTGTTTGGATGGTCATAGCCATAAAAATATCAAGTTTCCTACATAAAAGCTTCTCTCATTGCGATGTTCATCTCCCCGTTGTTTCATTCGATTATCTATCAAATTTAGGTTACCCTTTAAGAGTTGGAGAACATTTTGTTGATGCTCAATGTGATATTTCACTACTTGAACCTTAGATTTTTCTCTTAAATATGATGTGGTGGAGGGTGGATGATATACATAAAGTGCCATAAATAGGGTCATTTTTCTGCAGTGTGGAAGGAAGTCTTATACCACCATTCAACGAGAGGTAACCAATTTACCCATTGTGTTTGTTTATGAGATACAAAGCAATGAATATATCCTTCCAAACATTTTTTCACTATGTGAGTTTTCCCATCAGGATGAGGATGATAAGATGATCTATGAGCTAGTTGAATACCCAAACAAGAAAATAATTTCGTCCAAAAAATTTCAGTGAAAATGGGATCTCTATCGCTTACAATAATCTTTGGTTTTCCATGTAGCTTTTGAATTGTTTCCATAAATGCAATAGTAGCTTTAATCAGTTTAAATGGATGACATAATGCACAATAGTGTGCATACTTGGTAAGCCTATCAAATATGACCATGATGAAACTCTTTCCTTTGGACTTAGGTAAACATGTGATAAAATCTATTGAAACCTCCCCACAACATTGATTTGGAATAGATAAAGGTTGTATCAAACCTTGGTTATAATTGTCTCAACTTTATTCTGTTGGAAAACTAAACATTCAACCAAAAATATTTGAATATTTGATTTAAGGCCATCCCAAAAAAATTATGTATTCACCGTGTGGTAGGTTTTTAAAAATCCCGAGTGTCCTCCTAAGGGAGAGGTGTGAAATTCCAAAATAATATTTTGTTTATTTGGGAATTATCAAAAATATATAAGCGATATTTGTACCATAGGAATCATTTTTCCAACTGATTGTATTAGATGCACTTGGATATTGCTGCAACTTTTGAATGTGTCCATACTTCTTTGACATTCTTGTGTAATCCAATTTGGTTGGATAATAGAAATGGCACAAAGAAATCCTTCCACATCCTCAAACTTTCTTGAGAGTTCATATGCAACAACATTTAGCTTCCCCTTTTTGTAGATGATTTCAAATTCATAACCCAACATTTTTGTGACCCATTTTTTCTGCACTTGTGAAGATATTCTTTGTTCCAAAAGGTATTTTAGACTATCATTATCAATTTTTACCTTGAAGTTTCTTCCCATTAGGTAAGGTTGTCATTTATTTAGTGCATGAAGTATTACCAACATTTCCATCTGATAAATAGATTTCTGTAAATACTTTCCATTGATTAGAAGACTTTCAAAAGTAATGGGTCTCCCTTCTAGCATTAAAACAACACCAATTCGATTTCATGAGGCATCACATTCCAAAATAAAGGCTTTTGTGAAGTCTAGCATAGTTAGGACTCATACTTGGCATGTTGTCTCTTTAAGATGTTCAAAGGCCGTATTTTCTTTAGGAGTCCATGTAAATGCATCTTTATTCAATAATGTTGTTAGAGGTGCTTCTATTCTCCCATAATTCTTAACAAACTTGTGATAATACCTTATTAACTCGAGAAATCCTCGCAGCTGATTTATGGTTGTGGGGACTATCCATTCCTTAATGTCTTTAATTTTGTCAGGGTCTACCTTAACACATTCTTGAGATACAATATGACCCAAATATTCCAGCTCTCGTACTCCAAAGAAACATTTGGCAGTTTTTTCATATAATTATTTCTCCAATAGTTTGTGCACCATGTCCACATGTTGAATATGATCCTTCCAAGACCTTTTGTAAATTAGTATATTATCAAAAAATACTAACACAAATTTTCTAAGGAAGGGTTCCATAATGGAATTCATCAACCCTTTAAATGTAGAAGGTGCATTCGTAAGGCCAAAAGACATGACCATAAATTCATAATGACCCTCATAAGTTTGAAATGATTTTTTTAGAATGTATTCAGTATTAATTCTCATTTGATGGTATCATGAATGAATATCCAACTTGGTGAAGTAAATTGCTCTATGTGATTCATCAAATAATTCATCAATCACACGAATGGGAAATTTATATTTAATAGTGAGATTTTTTAGCTCCCTATAATCTGGACAAATTTTCCATGATCCATCCTTCTTATGCTCCAATAATACTTGAGCAGAGAAATAATTTTGAATAGATAGAATTATACGAGGCTCTAGCATTTCTGCAATCATATGTTCAATTTCTATCTTTTTGACATAAGGATATCTGTAAAGCCTCATGTTTGGAGGAACACTTCCTGGAATCAGATGAATATCATTATCGTGATCACGAATGTGTGGGAGTCCTTTGGGAGTTTGAAAAACCTTGAAATAATTTTCCAGTACATTTTGGAGATCTATAAGAATAGATGATTTTGATGTTGGAACTTCTAGTGACCATAAATGGGAAATGACACCCATTGTTCTTGCTTCATAAGTTGTGTCATGACATTAGATCTTATTATGTTTTGATGCTTCCATATGATACCCTGTAATTCAACTCCATTTCCTTCCAAAAAAAAATTCAAGAAAAGTTCTTGAAAATTAAAAGCTCTCGCCCCTAAAGATTGTGACCATTGTACTCTTAGTACAACATCAGCACTATGCATTGGAATGGAAATAATTGGAATATTCAATACATGTTCCCCCATGGAAGGCTTCATATTATGGAACTTGCTAGAGAAACTTATAGTTCCTCCATTTACCACCATCACTTGACACTCTAGCACTAGGTATAGGAAGCAATTAAATTCCTTGGATACCTTACAATGAATAAAATTATGGGTACTACTTGAATCAATAAGCATTATTACATTTTTCTTCTTGATATGTCATTATATCATGAGATTTTTAGCAGTGTTAATTCCTACCAATATATTACAAGATATGTTCGGATTCATTTCTTCCTCTAGGGTTTGTTTCTCTTGTACATCCTCTTCTTTTAAAGTTTCTTGTTCCTTTTCTTCATGCTCTTCACAATCTATCTAAAATAATTTATTATTGGCACACTTACGACCTTTAGTGTATTTGCTATCACAACTATAGAAAATCCCTTTTCTCTTTTTTTTTCAATTTTTGTGATGTCAACCTTATAGGTTATGGAAGTCTAGGAGTAGCATCACTTCCATATTTATAGTTATGAGTGGTAGGTTTCCTTGTAGCCATCATTTTTCTTTCAATTTTTCTTTCCAACCTGAATGCCTTATCAAATGTATGAGGTTCCCAAACGTGAACCTCATGTTGCATGTTATCCTTTAGAATCCTTATGAAGACATCAATCCTATGTTCCTATGGAATATTATTTACCCTTACATTCAATTTTTGGAAGTCCTCAATGTCATCCATTATTGATCCCTTTTGTTTGAGATTTTTCAATTGGCTAAAGAAGGTGTTGCTATTTGTATCCTCCTAATTTTCTATCATTTCCTCTGTAAAATCTGACCAAGTGACAAGTAGTTTATGATAAAAGAGCCATCAATACCATACAAATTTATTTTTTTCTAAATATAAAGTTGCAATGTGTACCTTTTGTGTGTTTTGAGTATTATGGAGCTCAAAGTATTGCTCCATTTGTAGTACCCAAGTTATCAAATCCTTGCCATGAAAATTTCTCATATCTATCTTTGGAATATGGTGGATCTTAAATCCAACATTAGAGTCTATGAAATCATGATTAACCTTCTTTTTTTCTCATCATGAGTTTCCTCTACTAAATTTTTTCCATTAGGGAGCTTTTCTTGTAGAAAAATTTCCAAAACTTCCTTCAAACCTTCCATGTCTTTCTTCAAATCTTCCATGTTTCTTTTTATGACATCCATCTTAGCTTCCATGTCATCCTTCAAATCGTCCATCTTAGTTTCCACGCCTTTCTTCAAACCATCCATATTAGCTTCCATGCCTTTAATCTTAGCTTCCATGCCATTATTCAAACCACCCATATTAGCTGCCACGTCTTTCTTCAAACCATCCATTTCATTTTTCGTTACTCTTTGTGAGAGAGAAAATTGTTGCACTTGGTATTATAATTTTGATATATCATGTTTCACTTCTTCCTCTTAATGATTTATAGTAGAGTCTTGTCAAGGATTAATGGGTGTTGAATTATTTTTAGGAGGAATTTTATAACCCAATACTAATATCTATGCTTTAATATTCCCTTACAATCACTTCAATCTAATTTTTCAAACAAGACTTATGAAATTTTTAAAAACCATGCACACCTTTTTATTGATTTTTAGGAGATTGATATTGAAACTGATGTATCTCTGTAATTTTGAATCTAAAAGATTTTATCTTCAATCCTTTAGTAGCCCTCTGAAGCTTCTTTCCAATTTTGCAGGTGAAACCTCATTTGGATTTTTCAAGACAAAGTTATGCCCAATCTCCACAATGACCTAATTATGGAATGGTTCAGTAGAGCGAAATTGTACGATGTGAAATGTCTTGCCATTTCCTTCTTCTCTAAAATTGGGACATAGGAAACTATAGGATGTGTAGTTTCAGCCACTTTTTTTATTATTCCAATCTGATGCTCAGAGAGAGAGTTATGATGATTTTCCCAAGGTCACCTCTTTTAGATGAAATTTGGGAGTGTGAAAAAACTCTAATTTCCATAAATGATATCTCTGAAAATATTGTGAACCAAGATCTGAAATTGTTCCACAAAGTTCCTCAAGATTTCGGCACAAATGGGTTTTTATTTAGCTTCTGAATCTTCGTAGAAAAATAGTTATAGTGACAATTCCATGATGACCTATTTGAAGGAGTGAAACCATAAAATCCAATTCTCTCACAACAAATGTTATGAAACCAAATCCAAAAATAGAAGAAAAGAGAGATAAATTCCTTAGAAACCAACCACTTCAAGGGGGAAACCTCCTTTACATTACATAAATGAACAATTCTTAGATGACACAAATGAAAAAAAAAATCCTTTCTATATAACGGAGTCCATGGGGTCACAATATAATCCTAGCCAACCTAACAATGATAATGCAAGGTAACAATAATAATAATATGGTGACTACATGGGTACAACAATAACAATAAGGGGGGGACACTAACAAGAACAAGGGACTACACTAGTAATATAGGACCCTAACATAAACACCCACAATATATAGGGTGGGATGTAGTACCCTTCGCCACTATATGTATTCTTGAAGTATTGGGGAAAGTTGGCTTATGAGCGAACTCACCCTATAACACAGAAAATATGTTGTTGCTATATGAGGATGAGAAAAAAATGTAGTAGTGAATGAATGGAGAATGAAATAACATTCATAATTATTTTTAATATTTTTAATACTACAAAAGCATAAATTTAAACCAAAATAAGAGAAAAAAGTTCCAAATTAAAATAAGGTTTAACTTTAGACATGATACTTGGAACATGACATGGTTCATTTCTCCTAAAGATGTCAACATGTAGAAACAAAAAATAATATTATTTATTTATCACAATTAAATTGAAAATTTAGAAAAACAACCAATTTATAAAGGATACTAAGTTGACGATTGTAGTGTATTTCATTAATATATATTTTTATTATTTTTATGGTATACTTGAATACATACCCAAAGGTTAATTATTCCTAAATTGGTATGTTGTATATTCCTAGAGAATAAGGGTAATAAGTTGGATGCAGCATAGTCCCTACGTCTACTCATAATTAATTGATTAAATATTTCTGTCCTATAATGAATTCTCTTGGCACAATGCTCTTCACAGTATCAAATATATTTGCATAAGTGTGTGGTAATGTTTCACACTTGATTATATGCATTATTTCTAATATTTTGATATTAAAGAATCCATATCTCGTTATTGTAAGTATCACTATTTCTACCTCTAGTCGGAATGACACGAATGAAATATATCCAGAAACTAAATATTTCCACCCATATGACATTATTCATGATATTTTAATAAAAAATAGTTCTTATCTCTCTATTTTAGATATTGTTGTTGAATTGACAAAAAAATCTACAATGAAATCTCTCCACAAAATGGCATCCCTTGCAACACAACTCTCAACATCAGTAGTGTAAGCTTTGTTTGTGGTTTTCTTTGTGAAATAAGGTTATATTTATGAATTTCCTTCTCCATCTTCACTTTCTCCCAAATATCACACACAAGTAAATATATAAAACTTTTAAATGGAAAATAGTTTAAACTCAAATTTATCTCTACACCCCCATTGTTCCACACAATCTCAAACATATACTCTGTAAAAGCTTTGTATAATGAAATATTCACACAAGGAAACATGATAGTACTAATTTGAATTTTTTTCATAGTTAAATTACTTAGGCATAGGCATTGCGTTGACTTTCTTGTATCACTGTTGGTTGGAAAAGTTGTTCAATTTTTAACCCCTATCCTACTCTGAAATCACTAACTAAAACTCTATTTTAACCTTGGAACCAATTTATTCCTCCACTTGTACGCATTCATGCACTCTCTTTAAGTTTTTCATACTAAAAGTTATACATAGACTTAATTATTTATTTAATATATTTTATATCTTAAATTGCCTTTGAAAGTAATATATTTAATTTCCTAAGATACTTTGATGATACAATGTATTAATCCAAGTAGGAGATAGATTGGTGAAGCAATGATTCATGTACTGGCCAACGTTACCTGCACCTCGAGGCAGTTGTCAATACTAAGTCAGACTTTCCATATATGGTCGAGACAACTCAACAATGATGCATATCTCTCATCATAACGATTAGTTCATCATTTGTTAGGATCGAAGCATAGACAAGCAAGTGGATATGAAGACCAAGACTTTGGCCATATATCTTAGTTTATCATTTTGATAACAGTCGAAAGGCTTAAGTTGAACCGCTATTGTATTTTTCGTTACGGTTGTAGGCCAGGAATATGTATTTAATGTGATTTTTTGATAGAGGATAGCTAGTGATGATGAAGAAATTTTTTTGTGAATTGTAATAATTTTGGTGTCACTTTTTTCTGGGCTGGATTGGGGACCCATGATGTGCATTCTCTCTTTTGAAACTCAATACAAAGGACTACGCCAATTATGCAATTTTGTGTTTCAATTTCGTTGTCATGTTTCATTCAGTGATTGAGTTTCTAGACCTCGTAGCATAGAAGAAAACTAGTTGGCTAGGTCACAGCCAACCCAACTCGTTCTCCCCTTATTGTCACATGTGGTTAACTTAGTTTATTTATGCAAACTGTGAAGAAAATCATATCTAATTCTTTCATAAGTAACATGCCTTAATTATTTTGAAATTTGCGTGTCTCAGATCTGAGGTGTGTGTAGGCTTGATTGTATGTGATTCTTAACTTGTACATTTTTCTTTTGATGCTTGTTACATTTCTACAAGAAGAGTGCATTCAAGATGCTTGCACCAGTACAATTTCACTTCTGCAAGTCAAAGTTCCTTGGTTTATTTAAGAAAGTTCCTTTTACTTATTTCCTTTTGCAAGATCTTCATTTATTTTCTACAAATAGTATTTATTTCTGAGCAGAAGAATTCTTAATATCTCAAGTTTATTTAAGAATCAATTTGCATTGATAAAACTGAAATGAACATTATCGAAATATGAAGGTTTGGGCTTGCACTTATTACTTCCATGGAAATACATGAACTTAATATTAAAATACTTTAATGAAGTTTTGAGTTAAAGCATTTTAAAGTGTAGATCTAACTCGTATGATAAACAATCAGCTCAAGGAGAAGCCTGTTGATACATGGATCAAATAATTTATTTATCTGCATGAAAGAAGTTTCCTATTTTATGAAGATTTTCTTTGACATTTCAAATAATTTCGTATTTCTGAATATGATATTGGTTGAAGAATATTTTTTGTTATAAAAGCTTACTTTTGAGTTCTATTCACTTTCTAATATATTTCTTTAGTTAACATGCTCTTTATTTTTTGCAAGTGATTTGGAAACCAAGTGCAAGAACACTGGTTTTCTGGTAGAGGAGCCTTTGTCTTGGTACAAGAACTGATATCCTAGTACAAGAACATAGTGCTTTGGTACATAGACTCAGAGCTCGTGTATGAAGGTCACGATATTGAGTGTAGGTAAAAAACATACTTTTGATGCAGAAACTTCATTCTAGTGTAGGAACAATGTTCATGTTTTTGCAGTGCAGGAACGGCAGTTTAGTGCATGAAGGAATATCTTTGAAGAAGACAGATATTGTGAATAACCTAATCATCACTATGTCTCATAGCTACACTGAATATAATCTTAAATTTTGAATTTGTTGATCAAGATTTCTCAAAATGAATTTAGAGTTCCTTTTATTTAAATTTCTGCAAAGTACTTTCTTTTATATTCCAGCACTAGAATTTATTTGGTACGAATTGTCATGTGATCATTTCATTCGATTCCGTAAATTGTAATTAAGGAAGTTGGAATTGAAATAGGAAGATTTTATATCATTATTGGCATTACCTGTGCTACACCTCTAATATTATGAAGCCCCCGAGTTGAAAATTATGTGGTGAAGGAGTTTGTTGAATTCTAATTTGTACACCCAACGTTTTGGCTCTATTGCTAGGGAGGCATTTTAAGATTGGTAAGAAATTTCTAATTTCTTTTGCAGTAGGCATAAGTCTGCTATCATTTTTTCTGCAGTGTGGTTATATTGTTTGAAGGACTTTATAAGTGTTGATTTATTATTCTTATTGTTTCATTTGATTGAATTTTTTTTTTTTTTCATTATTTTTTTAGATGAATTCCTAGAAGCGGTAAGGTTTCGAATCCCAATAAGGGCCGAGCAAACACTGATCAAACTGAAAATTTTTCTCATACTGGGCCTTCTCTTGCAAGCAGAAAGTCCAAGCAGACATAGAACCATTACACATGAACTGTCCACTTGGACTTCGGAGACAGTAGTTTGGGTGTGATACAACCAACAATGGGGAAGAAGGAGACTGTTGGACTTCAAATAAATTTAACACATAGTTGACCTTCTTAGCCTGTTGAGAGAAATTCACTTCGAGGTACAGAAATGGCAGAACACAAAGACCATGGTCAGGGAAGTGGAGAAAATCAGGTAAATGAGGAACAATCAACCTTCATATTTACGATCATGGATCGAGATATATTTGTGCAAATGAAGAACATTCCTACATCAACACTTCTTGATTTCGATGGTAATGTATAGTGGGACCCAAATTATTTCTTATTCAATTTTGACATATTATGTAGAAGTTATTATTATTCCACAGATGTGCAGAAGTTAAAATTATTTCCTACAACTCTCAAGGATTCAGAATTATGTTGGTTCATCAGATTAGCAGGAAATACTATAGCCTCCTTGGAGAAAATGAAGAGACTGTTTTTGTTGAAATATCAAGGAATATTGTGAAACTAGAGAAATGTAGGATGAAATCTTCAGCATTGTGTAAGGTGATGATTAGACCTTGGAAGATTATCTCGAAAGAATTTTATATTTCCTCGTAAGGTCAAAACAAAATTTTTATCTAAGTACTATTAGAACCTTGTTCTTACATGGGCTTACTGATGACTCTAGAAATAATTTAAATGTGTTAGGACAAGGGGATATTGCTTAAAAAAATTTGGATCAAATTTGCGACCTATGCAGGAAATTCTCATGAAATCAATATAGATCCGGTAAAGGAATCCGTTTTAAAAATAGCAAATTTGGATGTATAGATTTTACGATTACTAGTTTGGAGAATAAAATGGAAAATATAAAAATTGAAATAATGAATATTGTTAGCAAGCAAATACACTCTTTGAAATTTCAGCAAAAAATTGTAGAAGAACAAGATTCATTGTCTTTCTTTTTCCAAATTGTATGAAAAACATCCTTTAAGAGTATTTCCTAATGATGTTAAAGGAACTAATAAATCTATAATTTTTCCATCAAAGCATGACACCAAGAAATGCCCCTCCATAACTGGATTGAAAGTAGTATTTGAAGGAGGTAATTCTGAACCTAAGTGGTTGCATGTTATGGGAGCATGGAGAAATTGGCCTCAAGTAGGTGTAGGTATGGTTCCTGAACCTCCTCCACCTTTTTTTGGTTATAATGCACATCAATATTCCTACCATAACACTAATCAATCTCAACCTTGGTAGCATGGGAGCCATTTTTAGTATGGACAACCTCCCAATCTTGGCAACAAGGATGGAGAGGGACAAACCATTCATATCCTTCCTATCCTACACCTCTACAATCTTATCCTCCTACATATGCACCTTACCCAATGCCACAACCATCATTTCCCCAGCTAAGTCACCCTATGCAAACATTACCTTTACCTCCATATTTTTGACCACCTTCACTGCTTCCTGAACCCATATGAAACCTTAATAATAAAGTAGTACAAAAAATTCATTCCATTAAACCACTTCTTCTACCCAATTATTAGTCCGTGCCGATTAGGGTCAATGACCTCTAATTTAGATTGGGGAAGGTAGTAACATCAGAAAAACAAAAGTAACCCATGGTGATTATTGAGGAGACAAGTGAGGAGGAAAATCCTAACCATTCTGGAAGAGATGTCACCATTCATCTCATCCTTGTACCTTCTCTGCCTTTACCATCTTCTTCAAACCAGCCTTCCTATCCAGAGAGGCTAGTTATTGAGAAGAATGACCCTCCTCCCAAGTTGAGTCTGGCTTCCGAGCTCATAAATATTTTTATAAAGGTCCTTTGTTCCAAGCTATCAAAGAGATCCCCATCTATACAAAACAAATTAGGGAACTCTGTCTGAATAATCTAAGAAGGAAAAGAGTAACACCTCAAACCCTTCAATTTGCTGGAAGACCAGCAAACTTAATGACATGATGTGTACAAATGGAAAAATATAAAAAACCTAGAAACCCAGTTGTTTCTATTCAGATAGGCAATTTCCTTGTCTCGAGTGTGCTTATATACATAGGGGAAGCCATTAATGTTATGATCAAGAAAAACATGGATCAACTTGGGTTGGTCCATATTCATCCTACTCCTACTATGGTTGAATTGGAAGATAGATCTAAAATCAAGCTAGACGAAGTGTTGTAAGATGTGGTTGCTTCGATAGATTCTTGTGAATATCTCAAAGAATTCATGTGCTTCGACCAAAGGGTCCTGTGGGAGGACATCCCTTGATCTTTGGACGACCTTGGCTTGCTACGGTCTATGCCTATATTGGATTTCATTCTCATGACATATACATTTTCGATGGATATTCTAGGAACAAAGTCACCTTATATCGACCTTCCAGATCTATCCAGGATATTCGGGATACCTTGTGGCAGATTACAGTAGTGATGAGGAGACTCAAACATTTTCTATGATACATCATCATAGTAAGTTAACTCGAGAGGGTGAGATATGAGTCTTCCTGAATAATCTAGATACCATGCTAAACTTTGAATCACTGTGTCAAATATTTAGTATAGATTTTCAGGAATGTCATGATTCCCAACCTCGCTTACCGCAATCTCTAGCAACAACTATTTGTACTCTTGAACCCAAAACCACTCTTGCTGAGATTAGTCCAGGAAAATGTTTACACACTAGCTCGAGCTTGGATTCATCCCGACAAGAGAAGCTTGTGATTTTTTTGCAAAATGGTATTGATGCCTTTGCATGAGGATACGAAGACATGAAATGCATCCCTTTTGAAACTTTTACTCCTCATATTTATATTTAGAATGGAGCTGGACCTATCGAACAACCCCAAAGGTGTATGAACCCAACTGTAAGAGAAGTTCTGAAGGAAGAATTAAAAAAACTCTTAGATGATGAATTTAAGTATCCCATATCTGATAGCCAGTGGGTCTCTCCATTGGTATTAGTCCCAAATAAAGATGGGAGATGGCACATTTGTATCGATTACAAAGAATTGAAGAAATCCAGTCTCAAATATTACTTTCCCCTTCCTTTCATTGATCAGGAGGTTGATACCGTTGTCGGTAGAAAGCACTTTTCCTTTTTAGATGGCTTTACTGGTTACAACCAAACATAGATCGCACCCAAGGATCAATATAATACCAGCTTTACATGCCCATGGGGGCCGTTTACATACTGAGTGATTCCCTTTGGGCTATGTAATGCCCTAGTAACCTTTCAAAGGGAGGTTTTGGCAATTTTTGCTGACCTGTAGTGTGTAGAGATCTATATGGATGACTTTTTGTTATTTGGTGATTCATTTTAGGAAGCCCTCCAAAATTTGGAAAAGTTGTTTTTCGTTGCCAAGAATCTCACCTTGCCTTGAGTGACAAAAAATGTAGATTAATGTGCAAAGCAAGAGTAGTTCTTGGCCACCTCATTTCTGACAAAGGTATCTAGGTTTACCAAGCTAAGATAAAAGTTATTTTGTGTCTTCCTGCACCAAAAAAACAAAGGGAAGTGAGAGGATTCCTGGGATGTGCGGGCTACTAGTAGAGATTCATTTAGAAATTTTCTAGGATAACTACCCCATTTTTTATATTGTTAGCTAAGGATAGTGATTTTTCTTGGTATACAACTTGCCAAAAGTATTTTGAGACATTATAAGAAATATTAGTACAACCACTGTTTTCTAGAGGGCATAACTAGTCCCTTCCATTCCATATTTCCTATGATTCCTTAGATACTTCTATTGGTGAAGATCTAGGACAAGAAGAGAACAAAAAAAACCTATGCTATTTACTTCATTAGTAAAAGCTTATCACCCACTAAATTAAATTATAAAGTGAATGAGAAAGATTTTTTAGCTGTGATTTTTGCTATTAATAAATTCAAACACTACATTATAGGATATGAAGTCTTTGTGCATACTAATAATTCTGCAATAAAATACTTGATGAATAAACCATTGACTAGTGGTAGAGTGACTAGCTAGTTACTCATGTTAAAATAATTTAATGTTACTATTGTTGATAGACTAGGAAAATCTTATGTTGTAAATGATTATATTTATAGATTAAATAATCCTGGTGAAGTAACTGTTGTTGATGATGATTTCCCTAATGAACATATTTTCGCTATGTCAACAAAATCCCCGTGGTTTGTTGACACAGCCAATTATTTGGTCTCCGTAAAGACAGCACCTCACTTATCTGCTCGTGAGAAGGGGAATATCATACAGAATAGTGTTGCATATTCCTGAGTTCAAGGAGTCCTCTTTTACAGTGGACCATATCTTTTTATTCGTAGATGTGTAGGAGAGGAAGAAGTGTTTGAAATCTTGAAATATGCTCATGATGAACCTTGCGAAGGCCATTTCTCTACAAGATTCTATGAGCTAGCCATTTTTGGCCTTCCTTGTTTAAAGGTTCCAAACAATACGCAAAGTGATGTGATAGTTGTTAGCGAATGGGCCAACAAGGTCAAGCCACTGAAATGCCTCTATTTCCTCGAATTATGATCGAGCCCTTTGAAAAATCAGCTATTGATTTTTTCAAACCTATAAATCTAACATCTTTAAATAAAAAGAATATCCTGGTTTACACAGATTTTGTCGCAAAATGTGTAGAACCTCAAGCTGTTTCTTTTGCTACTAAAAAAATTGTTTTTTATTTTCAATTTAATGATATCTTTACTAGATTTGGTTTGCGTAGAGAGATTTTTTCTAAAAATGGACCAGAGTTTATCTCTAATCTAGTGTTGGGTATGATGGATCAATACAAAATTCGGCACAGAAAGTCTACACCATATCACCCGTAAGAAAATGGCCAGGTGGAATCTATAAACAAGGTGATATAGTCCATCCTTACTAAAAAAGTGAACATGCATAGGAAGGATTGGGCCAGCAAATTGTCGAAAGCCTTATGGGAATATCAAACCACTTGGGGGAACAACACAGGACACACACAATATGAGATGGTGTATGGGAAAAAAATCCTTTTTCTGATAGATTTCCACATCAAAACCTTCAGAACTGTAGTTCAGTTGCGGTTAGATCTCTCGAAAGCACATTAGAAGTGCCTATTATAGTTAAATGAGTTAGATGAGTTTAGAAGGAATGTTTTTCAGTAGAATGTGTTAGCTCAAAAAAAATGTAAGAAGTGGCATGACAAGTCTATCAAGAAAAAGAAATTCTAACTAGGTGGTTGGGTACTCCTTTATGATTCCAAATTTAAACATTTTAAAGGTAAATTCCACACATGTTGGATGGGAACTTATGAAGTGGTTAAAGATTTTTAGAATGGAGTGGTATAAATCAAAACTATTGATGATCGAGATTCAGTATTCCTTGTGAATGGGCATAGACTTAAAGCATATTTTTAGCCTCTCATAAAGGAAGATTTCATGTTGCAAGTACATCAGCAAGTAGAAGTAAAGATGGCAGGTGGTTGTGCCAACCTACTCCAAATACGATTCATTCTTTTCCGAAAAAATAAAAAATAAAAGTAAAAGTAAAAAGAGATATAAAAATAAAATAAATGATGATGAAAATTAAAAACAAAAAAAAAAAAAAAAAAATCTTGTCATTGTGAAAACCAATTTAGTAACATAATTACCAAAGGATCAGCCTAAAAGCTAGCATGTTGCCAACAAGATCAAATTTTTAATAAAATGGGAATGTTGCTTGATATTTATATGTGCTAATTTTCACCAAGAAGAATAAAGTTTTAATTGCAAGAACTGAGCCCTTATCAAAGTTTGGGACAACTGATACGAAAAATTTCATACAACCAACACTCAATTCCCACTGCATTTATTTTTGACTCGGCACTATTCAGGAAAATTTTTGGGGTGAAAATTTTCTCTTCTTTTATTCCATATTTCATAAATTTCCCTCTATTTTTCTTATTTTTATTCTATGATTTACCACCCATTTTTTCAAATGGAGACTGTCCCTATCTTATTTTGTATTTCCCTCTTTTCCCCTGAATTTTTTTCCCAAATCCCTTTTTCAATATATCCCTCCTGTAAGTTTCACTCTTGAATTCCATGTTGTAATCTCCTTACCATTCTGAAAATTTACCATTTTGCTGCTTATTTTATCCCTCATGGACGATATTGTAGTATCTGATGTCAGCTGATGAATCAAATAAAAAAGCATATATTAATACCAAGAATTGGAAAATAAAATATCCTTTGTAAATTCATCAAATATTTCAATATCCAACCTATAAATTGTATTTTATCATAAATCTGTTTAGTTATGCCACAATGTCCGTGGTGCAAGAATGTGTGTTGAGTGCAAGAATATCCAATTTAGGAATATGCACTATTGAGTACTCCTCAGTGGAGAAACTTGTGTTTAGATGTAGGAATAGTGATGGTATTCAAAGAAAAGATATATATTGTGGTGCAGAAATGTCTGGTGTAGGAAGGCATAGTGGGAATAAAGAAAGCTTAGTCTTATTTGTTATAAAATTTTGTTTAGGCATAGATGACTACACCACTTCCAATTATGTAATTTGATGATATTGTTTCTCTATTATTATTATACCTTCTTTTCATCATTACTAAAGTAAGAAATAATTTTTCAAGTACAAGGTAATTTAGTTATGAAATATTATTTTTTATAAGTATTATGTGTACCTTATATGAAATCATGATTTGATTGGGGAATTTGTGTGAAATTTTCCCATAATCCATCGTCACCAATTAATGATGATTCGATCATACATCATACCTCACATTTATTTTGTAATGAATTACCACCCTGGCTGCTACCCTCTACAAATGATCATTGTTTCATGCACGTTGGAAAGGTTGTATTGCATCCTTCCCAAGGCTATGATTTTTATGATGGAGGGTGACCGTTGGAGGGTGGCTGATATATTAGTAATCAATTAGTCAGAAAATTTGAAAAAATATTTTGGACACAACTCCTCAAATCTCTACTATGTGATCCTTCTGTGTTTTGGTAAGAAAATCAGGTGAATTCCAACGAGGAATGGCACCTGTTCGAATCGAACCATGGTCTATCAAGGAAGTGGAATATATAGCCAAGTACGTGAATAGTCTTCCTCTATTGAAGAAATCAGGATTTCTCCCATTCCTGCTCAATTTTGATGGGTATGTCTCGACCGTAGCATTAGAATTCACCCAGACCTTCGATGGGAGCAGAGCTAAGGTACAGTTGTTGGAGTTTTCAATAACAGAGCAGTCAATTTCAAAGGTTACCAAATTGGCAGCCATAGGTGAGCAATGGTTCAAGAAGGAGAAGCTCAAGAATAAGTCTTGGCACAGGTTCGTGGTTGATAGAAAGAAGAATGTGGATTGGAAGAAGGGATTTAAACACAATTCCATGAGAGAAAAGTCGAGGCATTTTTTGTATATACTACAAAAGATACTCTCTTGTCAAGGTTGGTATTCAATGACCATATTATACCACAATGAATTTTTATTACACTTTGAATTAGGGAAGCTCATTAACGTTCCTTACTTCAGGTTAAGAATTTTAGTGAAAATTTGTAAAGGTGTTCAGAAGAGTAAGGAAAACAAATTTTCATTTAAATTAAATCATTGTGGGTTGATTTGGATTCTGGTTTGAAAGGATTTGGAAGATAGGGACATGGCCTAAGAAGGGTTCTTAAAATAATTTCAGCGAAGGAGCATAGTGGAATCGCCAAGGGAGAGGAGTACAAGAAGAAAAGAGAAGTCTGAAACCATAAATCAGTAGACTAGTAAAAATAAAAGGAAAGAAACCTTGTCTAAAAATCTGACGCAAGAAGAAGAGAAAGGGACCATCATCAAAACCCTGACCATTTTGAAAAGAAGAACTTGAAGTTCAGTCAAGAGGATTGCCTCCTTAAAGGAGGGCCACATTCAAACAATATCTCCAATAAACTTGGATGATTCCTATCCTAGTTCACCGATTTCAGACAATCTTTCTCTCCTTGCAGATGTTGTGTCTCATAGAGTGGTTAGTGAATATTACATAGAGGAGGAATATGTCACCCCTCTTTCACTCTTACTTGGGAAGATGATGAAAATAAAATCCATGGAGACACTTGATGCAAGTGCAGGAAAGGACCCGTTGGTGGGTCAAAAGGATGACAAAACATAGGGTGCTAACACCCTTTATGATGAGGAAACATGATATATTGATGGCTAGGGTGATATAGGTCTTGATTATAATAGCACTTATTTTTATTTAACTACTGAGAAGACTCTTACATAGGAGGAATTGGATAAACAAAACCATACTCTCTACCTGAACCACCAAGTCGAGGAACCTAAACAGTGCATTTATGGATTGGAGGTACTGAAACAAGGCATGTAGGAACAAGGAACAATGTTGGAGTAGAGAAATACTGGACTAACACGGAAATCACAACAAAAAAAGTGGCAAGTGAGAGTATTTAAATTTCAAGCATTGAAATGCTATGGGTGCCTTAGGAAAGTGGTCAAACAACTTCAAAAGGTTCAAGGAAAAAGGCTAAAGACATTGCAGGTAGGGATCAACATAATGATATAGGATTGAGGAGAGGTCTCCATGTTTGTTTTTTGCAGAAGGTAAGCCTATGCGAGGACAAACAACAAGATAGGGATGAGAGGATGTTGGTTGGCAGAATTGTTCTATTTTTAACCCCTATCCTACTCTAAACTCACTACGTTAACCTCTGTTTTAACATTGAAACCCATTTCTTCCTAGACTTGTACTCATTCCTGAACTCTCTTTATGTTTTTCATATTAAAGGTTATACATAGACTTAATTATTAATTTATAATATTTTATATCTTAAATTTCCTTTGCAACTAATATATTTCCTTTCCTAAGGAAATTTTATGAGACAATGTATTAATCCACATGGGACATGGATTGGTGCAAGAACAATTCCTCTACCGGGCGATGGTTCTTACACTTTTGCGGCATCTGTTAACGATAAGTCATAGTTCCCATATGTGGTCGAGATGTCTCAACAACCATGCAAGTATCTCGTCAACAGGATCAACTACTCATTTTCTAGGCTTAGAGAGTAGAGAAGGAAGAAGATATGAAGACTAGGACTTTAGCCATGTATCTTACTTTAGCATTTTGATAACAACCAAAAGGCTTAAGTTGAACTATTGTTGTATTTTCTGTTACGACCATAGGTGAGGAATATGTATTTAATGTAGTTTTCAAATAGAGGATAGATAGTGATGTTGTAGAATTTTTTTTTTTGTGAAATGTAATCATTTTGGTATCGCCTTTTTCTGGGCTTGATCAGGGATCTCTGATGTAAATTTTCTCTTTTGAAACTGAATACAAAATACTGTGCCAATTATGCAATTTAATTCTGTTGTTTCATTGAGTGACTGAGCTTCTAGATCTCATAACAGGAAAACAAGTTGGTTGGCTAGGGCCCATCTAACCCAGCTGGTTCTCCCATTATTGTGAGGTGTGGTTTACTTAGCTTATTTATGTAAAGTTTGAAGCAGATCATATCTAATTATTTCACAAGTAACATGCCTTAATTATTTTACAAATTGTGCGTCTCGGATAAGATATGTGTGTGGCCCTGATTATGTGTGATTATTAACTTGAACATTTTTCCTTTGATGCTTGTACATTTACGCGAGAAGAGTGCAGTCAAGCTGCTTGCACGAGTACAATTTTTTTTCTGCAAGTCAAAGTTCTTTGGTTTATTTATGAAAGTTCCTTTTACTTCTTTCCTTTTGCAAGATATTCATTTATTTTATACAAATATTTTTTATTTTTGAGTAGAAGAATTCTTAATATCTCAAGTTTAGTTAACAATAAATTTTCATTGATAAAATTGAAATAAACAATGTCACAATATGAAGGTATGTGCTTGCACTTATCACTTCCATGGAAAGAACTAAACTTAATATTAAAATCCTTTAGTGAAATTTTGAGTTGAAAGTTTTTTAAGTGTACATCTCACTCATATGATAAAAATTCATCTCAGGGAGAAGCCTCCTAATACATGGATCAAATAATTTATTTATTTGCATGAAATAATTTTCATGTTTTATGAAGATTTATTTTGAATTTTGAAAGGATTTATTATTTCTGAATATTAGATTTGTTGAAGAATATTTTTTATTATAAAATTTTAATTTTTATTTCTCTTCACTTCACAATATATTTCTTTAGTTAACACACTCTTTATTTTCTGCAAGTGATTTGGAAACTAAGTGTAGGAACACTGGTTTTTTGATACATGAACCTCTCTTTTGGTACATGAACTGATATCCTAGTATAGGAACAAATTTCTCTGGTACAAAAACTCAAAGCTCCTGTATGAAGGTCAATTCAGGTATAGAACACACTTTCGGTGCATAAAATTCATTCCAATGCACGAATAATGTTCTAGTACAAGAATGTTGTTGTAGTGCAGGAAAGATAGTTTAGTGCAGGAAGGAATATATTTAAAGAAGACATATATCTTGAATAACATAATCATCACTTTGTTTCATAACTACACTTAAGATCATCTTAAATCTATATTTCGTTGATCAGGATTGTTCACAATGAATTGAGAGTTCCTTTTATTTAAATTTTTGTAAAGTACTTGTTGGAAATATGTTGTCCTTGATGGAAACTTACTTGATGAAATGAGATTGTTGGCTATATGATGCAGAGTGTTGTCCTTGATGGAAAACTACTTGATAAAGTTGATGATAGCCTAACTTGATGAATTTGTCCTTAATGGAAACCTACTTGATGAAGTTAAGGGGGAAATTGTTGGCAATGTGATACAATGTATTGACTTTGATGGAATCTGCTTGATGAAGTTGTCCTTGATGGAAATGATGTAAATCTGATGTATCTATGTGTTAAAAGGAAGGATGATATATTTACAGACTAGCTCAGAAGTAACCGAAGAAATGAACTCCAGTAAAGTGTCAGAGAAATGATAAATAAGTCTTGTCACAAGGCATACGTGAGTTTGTTAAGGATAAGTAGCGTATGCACGTGGAAAAGTACGTGCCAAGTCGTGTATGCCCATTTACGCTCTAAATTTATAAAACAAGGGGACATTACCATGGTATTGACCCAAAGTATTGAGCGCTTGATTATCTATTTCATCCCGTCCAAGAATACCATCGAAATTTATGTGTTTTTGGCTCATGGTATTGATAAAGGCTAAATCTATATAAGAAGAAGAAGATCATTGTGCAAGGTGTGCATGAGTAAGGGTTGTTAATGAAAAAAATCTCTTTAAGGAATGTCTACATGGATGAACTCTGGTCTTGATTGATAGATCTGAATCTATGATGCACCTATGAAGAAAATGATGAAGAAGGATCTCTAGATCTGAAATGTATATGTATTTTCTAGATCTGTTTGTGGAATGTTTAGATCTGAGATGAGGCGAAAATACTTTCTGAGGCAAAGGATGAAATATGGGTTGTTTTTCTGATCTGAAGAGCTGCACAGTCCTGAAAAGTTACAGATGTATACACAGGTTCGCTTCAGTAAAAGCGCATGTATAGGCAGCTCTACTTAAACAAAAGTGCATATGGGCAGATAGGGTTTTCTAAAGAATGCACAGAAGTATACGCGTGTTGGTCTGCATGAAAGCGCGTACATACGCAGGTTCAGTGAAGTAAAAGCGCGTATGCAATCTAGGGTTTGCTAAAGTAAGTGGAATGAAATGTCTGATCCGTTTTGCCATTTTACTGCTATCTGATAATGATGTATTCATACAGAACTGGGTTGTTTGAATGATGAATATGCTGCTGATTATGTTAATTGAAGATCAAGTTGTTGGTTGATTAGTTGATGATTCAATGAATGAATTGATGGGGTTATAAGTTTCAGTTTGATGAATGTTGAGCTTAAATGTGTGGAGTGGGTCCAGTCTGAAAATATGATGAAAAGTGGCCTACGAGTTGTGTTGTATGAAAGCTGTTGGATCCAGTATGAAAATTGATGAAACATGGTCCATGGTGGTGCTGAGGGTCGAAGCCTTCAGTGAGGGCATTATAGCTCCCTTCGAGGAGGGGCTAGTAAATGAGAGCAGAGGATCGTAGCTCTCTTCTAGGAGAGGCTGGTAAACGAGAGCAGGGGGTCGTAGCTCCCTTTTAAGAGAGGCAGGTAAATGAGAGCAAGGGGTTGTAGCTCCCTTCCAAGAGGGGTTGGTAAACGAGAGAAGGTTGCAGCCTTCTGTAGGTGGGTGCCTGCGTTCTGGTATGAGTCTATGCCAGTACATGGTTGTACGATGTTTTCTTTATAATAAAATATTGAAGACTGAGACAATGACAACGGTGGTTTTCTCCTGAATTGGGTTTCCACCTTAAATCCTGTTGTTCATGTGTGTTGCTTATGTGTTATGATTTATTTTGTTCTTACTGCACATGTTTACTTCTTACTAAACATCTAATGAATGAATGATGCAATGATCTAAGCTAAGAATTATCAGCATAATGAAATCTTTGTTAATATGCGAGTTGTATTAAGGATATCCACGTGTATACGTGAGTTGGCTTCATTAATGTAGCGTATGGGTTTTAGAGAAAGAAAAAGTAAAATTTTTTTAGTATGCTCAAATAATGATTCACCGCCCCCTCTCAGTATTTTTCCCAACAATTGGTTTCAGAGTAGGTCCTTCTGAAGGAGCTTGATCGCTTGAAGGAGATTTGTCACAATGGGTACTCATGAAGGTGTACTCTCTCTAAGGCCACCTCTATTCAATGGAAGTAATTTTTTATTCTGGAAAATACAAACAAAAGAATACTTGCAAAGTCTTGGTGCAGAAGTATGGGCAATCGTGGAAGAAGGTTATCAATATCCGACAAGTATTCCTACTGATGTAGTGGAAAGGAAGAAATATAAAATCAATGCCAAAGCTGTCAATGTTTTATTAGGAAGCATGTCTGAACCAGAATTTTCTAAAGTGATGCAGCTAAATTTAGCAAAAGAAATATGGGACAAAATAATTCTAAGCTATGAAGGAGATACAAAGGTAAAAAGTGCAAAACTCCAAACTCTGAGAGTTGAATATGAAAATTTAAGGATGCATAGTCATGAGATTATTGCCATTTTATTTTTACGTCTAGATGATATTGTAAATCATATGAGAAGTTTGGGTGAAACCATAACCGATACTACTCTGGTGGAAAAAGTCTTAAGATCTTTGACTTCAAAATTTGAGTCAAAAGTATCTGCTATTGAAGAATGGCAAGATCTGCAAACTCTTACTATTGTTCAACTACATGGTATTCTAACTGCTTTTGAAATGAGAAAAGAAGCTCCCTCTCAAATCAAAGAAGTTGTCTTTAAGGCATGTGCAAAAGGAAAAGAAAAGGAAGTTGTCAAGGAATCATGTTACATATTGAAAGAAGAAGAAGCAAATTTTGTGAGAAGACTCCAACCAGGTACTGGAAGATTCAGAGGTAAGCTTCCCTTCAAGTGTTTTAATTGTGAAAGAGTTGGTCATTATGCTGCTAAATGTCCTGATGAAGAAAATCATGATAAAGGGAAACAATTTGAAAAGGGAAAGAGCTATTATACAAATGAAGATAATGATGAAATGTCAAATGAGGATGAAGAAGATTCTGACCAAGATATGTTAGTGCTCATGGCAAGGAAGCAGAAGAAGAAGGCTACTCAAAGAAAGGAGATATCTCAGAAAACATATGTAGCAGAAAATGAAGAAGACAAAACAGGTACTGATTGTGGTTCTTGTGATTCACTTTCTTGTGCATGCAATGGTGAAAATAGTGAAAGTAATGTTATAGAAGAAGCTCTCAAGATTAAAGTTGAAGAGAAACAAAGATCATTTAAAGAGAGAGAATTTATCTACAATGAGATGATCTCCCAAATGAAAGGATAGACAGAAATACTGAATGGACAGATAGACAAGTATCAAAGGCTGTAAAATTATGCAACCAATCGAAATAGAAGTCTTGAAGTAGAAATCATCGATCTAAATGAAGATCCTGAAAAATCAAATAAGAAGAATGAAGAACTTGAAGCAGAAATCATCTCTCTAAAAACAGATCTTGAAGCATCAAATAAGAAGAATGAAGAACTTCTACAATCATTTGAAAAAGAAGGACGTGAAGCAGAAATTATCTCGCTCAAAACAGATCTGCAAAAATCAAACAAGAAGAATGAAGAATTGCTACAAATTTTTGAAGAACAAGAAAATGGGTTGAAAGAAGAGATTTTAAAACTAAATGACCAAGTAGAAGAAGGAAGAAGGGTTGAAGAAAGTATGAAGAAGCAATGCCAAAAATTGGAGGTTGAGATAAACATTCTAAAATGTAAATTAGAAGAAAAGGACAAACTCCTGAGGTTTCAAGATAGTACTAAGATTCTGGATAATATTCTTAGTATTCAAAGGTCTCCTTCTGTTAAATTTGGTCTTGGTTTTCATGAAACTGTTGAAGGAGAATCTAGTTCACAAGGAAGTGCTAAAGATTCAAAGGATATCAATGATGTGTTGAAAGAAACAAAAAGTCAACCAACAATCATGAACTCTCAAAAGAAATCATTCCCTTCTTTGATCAATAATGTTGAATGCTTTAAATGTCATAATTATGGGCATGTTAAAGCCAATTGCAGAAGCAGATCACTTCAGTCATAAACAAACAGATTCTACTGAGAAAGGTACTCAGGTTTCTTCAAGGGATATTATTTTTCATGCAGCAAGTTTAGTCATAAAGCAGCTGATTTTAATAGAAGAAAGAATAGAAAATCACATCATGATCCTTATGCTTACTTTTCTGGTCACATAAGATGTTATTCTTGTAACAAGTATGGACATGTAGAAAAAGAATACAAGATGAATAGATCTGAGAAATAGGATAATTTTCAGCACACAATAAGAAGCTTCAAGCAAAGCTGGAAAAGGAAGGAGGGTCGGTCAGAAACGTAGGGAATATTGACCCTACTGCAGCCATCCACTTCTAAAATCTTACTTATCATAATGACTGTGGGAATGATGTGAGATGCATTATAGAGATTAGTAATGTATCATCACAGGGGGAGCAATGTATGGTGATTCCCATGATTGGTTTGATAACTCTGGTTATGTTTATTTCTGACAGTGCATCTGATATGAAGAAGACAGGTACAGGTGGTACAAATTCAGGGGGAGAAGGAGTCTGAAATTTTCAGTATTTCACTTTCCATACACGGGGTTCATGAACTAAAGCCGTGTATACATGCGATTTCCTTTGGAGACAGAAGTGTATGATTTTCTGTTAAGGAAAACAGTGAGATGGCTCAAGAACAGGAGCATAGGTTCAGGGGGAGCATCAGTCTAACTACTAATGATTGCATTGTTGTCATTGTATCTATTTATTCCTTAGTTCTCAAATGATGATGACATGATACATGGTTATGGATGAGCCCTGTTTGCTTTTTGCTAAAGAGTATCTTTTGTTCTCACACATGGATGAGTTGGAAGTTTTATGATTCAGAGATAAGAATATATCATGCAGAGTTTGTTACTATGGATGAGACCTTTCATACATAATTTCTACACATGTCACATCATGATTATGAATCTTGAAGATCTTAGTGATATTAGATCACATAGATGATTGCTTGACACATATTGTCTATTGAAAAAGTTGTTCTGGTATATGTTGATGCTGCAAAGAGCCTGAAGGCTTGATCATTGATGTACTTATGCTACAACTGTTGGATGACTCTTCAAAACACAACTACATTGTCCTATCTATCTTCTCTCATATATTCTGGGGAAGCATTCGAATATCTCAGACAGAAGATGGGATTAGTCTCTGCCATTCAGAAGATTAGATTTGTTTAAAATCAGAAGATCAACTTAAATTCAGAAGATTAATTTGGATACATGGGTTTCCTGAAGGACAGTCGCGTATGTACTTGAGTTTATACACAGCAAGCCACGTATGGTTCATTGCTGACAAAGTTTTTTTGGGGTCAACATTCTTCAGCATAGCTGCAATGCTGATTGGTATCTATGATGCTGTATGGTATCTCTGGTGATGTTTCAGCGCTTATATTTTTGTTTCATTCTTTGATATTGGGTGAAGATGCCTTGATGATTGGCTAGTGAAAGTGTTCAGGTTGCACAAGCTAAGGAGGAGTTTTGGTCATATCTAAAGGATGCATTGGATGCACAGTTCAGGGGGAGCATTATCCTTGCTCAGAGTAATGCATTGTTGGCATTATGATGATTCTGAAATATGATCTCTCTCTTGAGGTCTTTTTGGTATTGAAAAGTCATATTTGTAATTTGATGAAAATGTCATGTTGAGACCTATGATGTAAATTGTAATATTCAGTCATGTAAAGGGCCTAAGTCAAAATGTGTAAATCCACTTGGTTGGGTACTTGAGTCACTTATGTAAATCCACTTGGTTGGATCATTGATGTAAGTATGAGTCCTTGGTGATAGGAAGGTCATAGAGTCATGTACTTCATTAAAAAAAAATATGTTTAAAGATTCAGCATGAACTCGGGGGGAGCATGGTAACTTCAGTACACATCAGATCTACAGAGCTCTTCTTTATACAAGGGAAGAAAAACCTTGTCTTGGTTTTGATCTACCCTTTGCCCTTGATGTCAAAGGGGGAGAGTAACATGGTGTTTGAATAGGGGGAGATTATCATGGTGTTTGCATAATGGTCATAATAAATTTATCTATCTGTTGTGATGATCAAACACCATCATGGTTGCCATCATGTCCAAAGGGGGAGACTGTTGGCAATATGTTGTCCTTGATGGCAACTTACTTGATGAAATGAGATTGTTGGCTATATGATGCAGAGTGTTGTCCTTGATGGCAACCTACTTGATAAAGTTGATGACAGCCTAACTTAATGAATTTTTCCTTGATGGAAACCTACTTGGTGAAGTTAAGGGGGAAATTGTTGGCAATGTGATACAATGTATTGACTTTGATGGAATCTGCTTGATGAAGTTGTCCTTGATGGAAATGACGTAAATATGATGTATCTATGTGTTAAAAGGAAGGATGATATATTTGCAGACTAGCTCAGAAGTAACAAAAGAAAGGAACTCCAGCAAAGTGTCAAAGAAATGATAAATAAGTCTTGTCACAAGGCATACGCGGGTTTGTTAAAGATAAGTAGTGTATGCATGCGGAAAAGTACGTGCCAAGTCGCGTATGCCCATTTGCGCTCTAAATTTATAAAACAAGGGGAAATTACCATGGTATTGACCCAAAGTATTGAGCGCTTGATTATCTATTTGATCCCGTCCAAGAATACCATCGGAAGTTATGTGGTTTTGGCTCATGGTATTGATAAAGGCTAAATCTATATAAGAAGAAGAAGATCATTGTGCAAAGGTGTGCATGAGTAAGGGTTGTTAATGAAAAAAATCTCTTTAAGGAATGTCTGCATGGATGAACTTTGTTCTTGATTGATAGATCTGAATCTATGATGCACCTATGAAGAAAATGATGAAGAAGGATCTCTATATCTGAAATGTATATGTATTTTCTAGATCTGTTTGTGGAATGTTTAGATCTGAGATGAGGCAAAAATAATTTTTGAAGTAAAGGATGAAATCTGAGTTGTTTATCTGATCTAAAGAGCTGCGCAGTCCTGAAAAGTTACAGATGTATACGCAGGTTCACTTCAGTAAAATCACATGTACACGTGGCTCTGCTTAAAGAAAAGCGCGTATGGGCAGATAGGGTTTTTTGAAGAACACACAAAAGTATACGCGGGTTGGTCTGCATGAAAGCGTGTACATACGCAGGTTTAGTGAAGTAAAAGCGCGTATGGAATCTAGGGTTTTCTGAAGTAAGTAGAATGAAATGTCTGATTTGTTTTTCTGTTTTACTGCTATCTAACAATGATGTATTCATACAGAACTGGGTTGTTCGAATGATGAATATGCTGCTGATTATGTTAATTGAAGATCAAGTTTTTGGTTGATTGGTTGATGATTCAATGAATGAATTGATGGGGTTATAAGTTTCAGTTTGATGAATTTTGAGCTTAAATGTGTGGAGTGGGTCCAGTCTAAAAGTATGATAAAAAGTGGCCTACAAGCTATGTTGTATGGAAGCTGTTGGATGCAGTATGAAAATTGATGAAACGTGGTCCATGGTGGTGCTGAGGGTCGAAGCCTTTAGTGAGGGGGTTGTAGCTCCCTTCTAGGAGGGGCTGGTAAACGAGAGTAGGGGGTCATAGCTCCCTTCTAGGAGAGGTTGGTAAACGAGAGCAGGGGGTCGTAGCTCCCTTCCAAGAGAGGCTAGTAAACGAGAGTAGGGGTTTGTAGCTCCCTTCCAGGAGAGGCTGGTAAACGAGAGAAGGTTGCAGCCTTCTGCCGGTGGGTGCCTACGTGCTGGTATGTGTCTGCGCCGGTACATGGTTGTACGATGTTTTCTTTATAATAAAATATTGAAGACTAAGACGATGACAGCGGTGGTTTTCTCCCGAATTGGGTTTCCACCTTAAATCCTGGTGTTCATGTGTGTTGCTTATGTGTGATGATTTATTCTGTTCTTACTGCACATGTTTATTGCTTACTAAACATATAATGAATGAATGATGTAATGAACTAAGCTAAGAATTATCAGCATAATGAAATCTCTGTTAATACACGAGTTGTATTAATGATATCCGCATGTATACACGAGTTGGCTTCATTAAAGTAGCGTATGGGTTTTAGAGAAAGAAAAATTAAAATTTTTTGAGTATGCTCAAAATACTGATTCACCCCCCCTCTTAGTATTTTTCTCAACAGTACTTTCTTTTATATTCCAACACGCGAATTTCTTTGGTGTTAATTATCGTGTGATCATTTTCTTCGATTCTGAAAATTTTAATTACAGAAGTTTGAATAGAACTAGGAAAGGTTCATATCATTCTTGACATTACCTTTGCTATGCCTCTATGCTTATGAAGACCCTAGGTTGGTAATTAAGTTTTGAAGGATTTCGTTGAATTCTAATTCCTACACCCAAGAATCACTTTCAATTTCTAGATATTTTTGTAGCGACCCTACATTAATGGTGAAATAAAGGCTTAAAATCAAGGAAAGTTAGTGTTGTAGCTCCTAGAGACATCCTTGAGTTGCAAAAGACCAGTGCCTTGGAAATATTAAAAATCAAAGGTTAAACGTATACAAGTATATGGATGCCTCTAACATAATAAGAATTAAGAGAAGTAATTGTTTTGGTGGTTCAGGAATGGAGAAGATATTTGAGCCTGATTCCTTTGAATTACCCTATACTACAAGAGGGCTCAAGAGGCTAGATGGCTGGATGGCTTTCAAATGGGCCAAGTATGAAACAATGAGCAGAGGCTTTCAAATTATGTAGAGGTTTTGAGGAAGAACAGAGGAGGATTCATGTAAAATACAAGCTTAATATCCTTAAGAATATGTCTCTCATGAACTCAGAGGAAACTAATGTAAGTGGAATATGACTAGAAATATAGATTTTTGGAGCATGAATTAAGGAAGTGCAACAAGTTTGATACATGAGTGTTATACATAAATCAATTCATGAATAGAAATGCATACTGTCGACAGCTACATTACACAAATCATCGAAGCAGCAGAACATTGAAATATGATTACACCTAACAGGAGATTACTGATAGACAAAGGGAAACATACATATACTACTCATTTGCCCATATGGAATCCAAATAAATAGCTTTGTATCATATTAAATTCAAAAAATTCTCCCAAATATGTATCTCAGAGCATAGGGAGCACAATTATACATAACTACAACAAAATTATCCAAAATTCAAAACCTTTCTTTCATATTAGAACTCACTACATATAGAGTTTGCCTTCATGGTTTACGATCAAATAATTAGTCATGATCAGCCCACACATGTGAAAATCAAAATATCCTAACAAGCTAACTGAGTGTGCATCAATAAATCACTCCTGTAACATAAACTAAAAGTAGAATCACATGAAATAGGGATTTCACTAGCAAAACATCTTAATCGGAAAGTAAAAGAAACAAAATTATGGGCCGCGTAGGTGAAGTTCTAGAATATTCCATGGGGATGGCAAGGAGTGGCCATGAATAGGTTGGAATTCTAGTTTCCACCACTTGATTTCATCTACTAGTGAAAGGCCTCCACTTCCTCATTCTCATGATTCGCACTGACCGTAATGAACTAGCCAGTTATGTTCTGCGTGCTCCACTCTTTAGCAGAGGTTTCCTAGATCAACCGGAAAAACAATTGTTGTTTTGTTCACAAAAAACCAATGCTTGTGCTAGATATGAAGGGGAGATGGCGGAAGTAATGGTGACGCTATCAGGATAATTAGAATAGAAAATAGATGGACAAAGGCCATGGAAGGGCTATTAATGACGTGGCAGGAAGGTGGCGCATGAATTGATATTTAAAATCATAGACCGGAGGTTTTACATAACAACAATGATATGTAAGAGTTAAAACTTGGGGGGAGAGATGTGCAGTAAGTGGGGGAGGTGATGTGGTAGACGGAGGTGGGGCTGCCCGTAGATCACAAATCGCAAGATTCGAAAATGAGCAGTGAAGTGTAATGGTTATAAACTTCTATGTGTAAAACATGGTGGGTGTAGGATGTGATGTGGCAGGATGGAGGTGGGGATCGCCCACACATTGCAGATTGCAAATCGCGAGGTTTAGTTGTGAGCAGCAGAAGGTAAGAGGTATATATCACGAGGAGCGATGTGCAACGAGCGGAGAGGTGTTAACAACAGTAAATAATATTATGCATATTATATGTAATATATAGCATATGTAATGGTTTGTGGAATGTGACAATTAATCACAGCTTTGAATCATATTACCTTAACCACGACACTTTTCTATTTTCACTGTGGGGCTTTCTGCCCGACCTGCACTTGAATTTCTCGGCCTTCTCCTTGAAGATTCACACCTATGCCCTGTGATTTTCTTATAGGGATCACTTCTCCATGTTGAGTGCAGTCACAGGCTAACATTAACTCCATCTGGGGGCAACATGTTGTTCTAAGTGCATTGAGAACCTTCAGACCTGAATACCTCTGCTTTATTAGGAATATGGAGTCACAAAATTCATACTGATTAGAAATTTTTTTATACCAACAGTTAAGTGGGCAAAAAATGGAATATGAAATGGAAGATGATGTGGAAGATGAAATTGAAAATTGAAACAATGGATGAAATATAATGGGAATAGTGGAAGATGATATGGAAGATGAGATGGAAAATGAAAACAATGGAGGAAACAAAATGGAGTATAGATAGTGGAATGATATATATAGTGAGCTAGATTAGCCCTCATTAGTGATAAAAATAGGGCTTGAGAAACTACCAATTTATGGGCCCCTCAAGTATGTCTCCTTCTAATTTATCCTAAGAAAAAGTATTGTTACCTTCGACCTCTTCCACCGTGAAAGGACCAAACTAGAGGGGTTCCAACTTCCCATGTTTCCCTTTGTCTGCCCACCTGACATCCCATCGCAGCACCAAATTCCCTGCCTGGATTTCCCTATCTTTAGCTCTTTAATCAAATAAGTCTTTCATCTTTTCCTGGTACTCTGCTAGTCCGAGGCTTACTTGTTCCCATGTTTCACTTAGCTTGACCAATTGATTCATTCTTCTTATAAGGTTGTTTGGCTCTTCCACACTCTCTTATAATAATTAGGCCATCGGTAATGCAAGCTCAGTAGGAAAGACTATAGCTCTACCACATGCCAGTTCATATGGGGACTTCCCTGTGGATCTTTTAGTGGTGATGTGATTTGACCTGAGTGAAAACATGAGTTGGCAGTCCTAGTTCTTTTTGTTTTCATTCATGGTATTTTTCAGAATCCTAACCTGTGTATTGTTATATGACTCAGGCATCTCGTTCCCTTGTCGGTAATATGTAGCGGAGTATATGAGAATGATATTATAGTGATGACATAATTTCATGAAATTAGCCGATTTAAAAGCCTAGGCATTATCAGTGATTATTTTAGTATGGCATCCAAACCTAGCTATTATGTTTCCCTCTAGGAACTTGGTCACTACCCCATCGGTGGCATTCCTTGTAGGCATGACTTTAACTCACTTAGTGAAGCAATTTCTGGTAGTGAGGATCCATTGATGTTGATTTCTAGAGGTCGAGTGAATCTCTCCTATGAAGTCGATTCCCCATTGTTTGAAAGGCTCTTCAGCATGTACTTGGATCAATGGGAGAGGTGCATACCTTTTCTTTTCAACAAACGTTTGACACTTCTCACACACCCAGATATGAGCATGTATATCACCAAACAATTTAGGCCAAAAGAAACCTATCCTTCGGTTCTTGTGTGCAGGGGATCACCAGCTATAATGCCCACCACATATCCCTTTTTGGAACTCAGTCATCACTTGGTCAACTTCTTGCTATTTTAAACACAATAATAGTATCCCCATCGGGTCCTTCCAATACAGTCACCCATTTGACACAATGTATTTTTGAGACCTCATCCTGAAGGTGCAGTACTTGGCCTTTTCATAGTTAGAGGGGCATCTCACTCTTAAAAAATATTCCACTATATCTTTATACCATGAGGATATAAGGTACTTCACATGTGTCTTTTTCGTATAACATTCTATGCCCTGATGTGCACCTGTATCCTCCGGTGCCTCTCCTCCTGTCATAGACATATTTATCCCCAAAGCTTGATAGTTGGATTTAGACAGAATTTTTGCTAGCACTTCGCCTTTGATGAGTTTGGTAGGCTTTATCTCCATCTCATACTCCTGAATCTTCACCATCCATTTTCCCCTCTTCCCTTCATTGTTACCTTGTACTAAAATGTCTTTCACTCTTGCAGTGGGAACATACACCAGGAATTCCTTTATAGATTTAACCATAGCGTACGCTTGCTTTTCTAAGATATTACATTTCACTTTGGCATCCCACAGAACCTAGCTAAAGAACATAATAGGTCATTCATGCCCTTTTTCATCCTTCTGTAGCATCACTAAAACTATTGTATGAGGAGATGCAAAAGAGAATATCATGAAGGGTTTCCCATAGTATGGACCTATCAGCACTGGAGCTTATGCAAACACCTGCTTGATTCTATCAAAAGAATCCCTTGATTGACGGGTCCACCTCACTTAATTGATCTTTTTTAGCATTTCAGTGATGCTTTAGACGATCTTGACATAATTATGTATGAATCTACTTAAGAAATTTATTCTTCCCAGGAACGCTTGTACCTCATTTTTGTCAAAGGCCATACCTGCGACATTTGTCGAAGGTTAACCAAATATGTTCTATGTGTTCAAAATCACTCTTTGAGAAGATAGTGAAGTCATCCAGGTAAATCACCATAAAATTATTCTCCTCTCCAACGAAAGCAATTTCCATAGCATGCTAGGATGTGGCACCGACATTTATCAAGCTGAAAGGAAAACAGATGTACATGAGAGTTCCCCAAGGTGTAGTAAACGTAATCTTATTTTGGTCTTCCGGGAGGACTACCACTTGATTATATCTTGAGAAGTCGTCCATCATGGACATGCGGGAGGATTCCACCACCTTTTGTAAGATGTAGTCCATCTTCGCGAGGGGACAGTTTTCTTTGACTGAATCTCTGTTCAGATTGCAGAAATCCACAAAGAGCCTGATTTCTCCATTCTTCTTCCTCATGGGTACCAGGTTCGCCACCCATTCAGAGTACCTTATAGGGACAATGATCTTTTCCTACAACAGCTTCTTTATTTCCCTTTCAATGGCTGAGAGAAGAACAAGATTGATCTATCCCAGCTTCTGCCTATGAGGCTTAGCATCCTCTTTGAGTGGTATCTTTTTTTGTATAATGTCAATGTTAAAAGTATTTAGATCTTGTTAGGACTAGGGTAATACATCTTTATATGATTGGAAAAACCTGAGGTACTGATCTTGGTATTCTTTAGGGACCCCTTTTGACAGCTATATCACACTTGGATCTTCTTCTATCCCAATATTCACATCCCTGACAGGTGCATCGAGGGTCATTTTGTTTGGGTTCACCAGGATATAATTCTTGTCAAACAATATCTCCAATGGTACGAGACCGCTAGGAATGACATTTCCCTTTAATTTCATAACACAGTGCCCAACCAGTGTCTCTTCCCATATAGTTTTTGGCTCTTCACTCTCATCCTTGGTGATTGAGTCAATCACCATATTTGAGAACTCACCCACCATTTCCATAAAATTCTTGACCTCCTCTTCATCCTCCAAGAATTTCCAATGCTTTACATTGTCCAGAATGGACATGCGGTATCACACTTCCACCTGATATATGAGCAGGGGATTATACTAGGGGCAAAAATTACTAGTAGCCACAACTAGTGAGGTTTCCATTCTCTTCTTATCCCTCAGCATGAACTAGATGTTAAAAGGGGAAATAAGTTCTCAACCAAATCCCATACGTCATTCCTATAAGCTCTGAGTCACAGGTGTTTAGCTTGGAACTTGCTCCTAGCTTGCCTCACTACAAGTTCTGAATCTTCGAACACCTTGAGATTATGTATGTTCATGTTCTGTTTGGTCTGCAATCCCAACAGTAGGGTTTCATACTCAGCCATGTTGTTTGTGGCTTTAAATTCCAGCTTAAAGGAGAGGGGAAACAAGCATCCTTTTGGTTATATCAAGAGTACCCCAACCTAGTTTCCTTCTCATGAGTAACCTCCATCAAACTGCAAGGTCCATATCTTTTTTTCCTCTCTGTTCGTAGTATCATTATATATTAGAGGACAAAACTTCATTTCTTGTAGGAATTTTTCATCCTCCTCGAGCATAAGACAAGAGAATTCTCCCTCTTTACCATATACTGGAGAATTTGTCGAACAATCAGCTTTAGTGACCATCTTCACAACCTGGATTCTCGGTATAATATTCTTTCCTCCCCATGAAATACTAGAATGGTGGCATAGATGAGGTCATTTTTTATCGATCCTCCAATTTTGGAACCCATAGATCTGGACAGCAACATTCCAAACCATGCCATGATATCAACTACAACAATTTCCATTACCACACTTTTGGCCAGAATCTAGGCTAAGTTTACTACCAGATATTTTATCATGCCTAATCATTTCCCTCTCTTCAAATCAAAATAATACAGGTCTTTATAAGGCCTGGTAATCTACAACCGCAACTGCTCCATGACAGACAATGGAAAGAGGTTATGTGAGGCCCCCGAATCCAGCATACAATTGTGCAATAATAGGTCATGTATAACTAGAGTCACATAGATTGGGGGAGTGGTTGGGTCCTGCTTTTCTAAATGAGGTCCAAAAACTACCATGGGCTGTTCTTCTTGGAGATTGAGTTTGCGAAGTAGAGGGCTTACACCTTGGGGAAACATGAATTGGGACATTTGGGCCTTGTATGAAGGCAGTTTTAGGAGCTCAATCAGGGGAACTGGGATATTAACTTTATCTAATTATTTCTATAGGTTAAAGGCCATGGGAGATTTTTTTGTAATGACTTCTTTGAACTACTGTTTAGGATGGTCGGACAATTTCAAGGGTATAGCTATGGACTTCTAATTTTTGGGACGATCAGAGCCTTGTTTCGTGGAAGAGGATGCAACAGCTTTGTGAGGACCAGACTCTTCTAATGGTTTTTTCCCCTTACCAGAGGAACTAAGAGGGGTATGTTCTCTTAATATTGATTCTTCATTTTGTTCTTATACTCGGATTCTCTTCCTGGAGGACCTCAGATCATACTTATTGTGGAGTTGAGCTTGCATGAAATCAACGAACTTCCTAGAGTAATTATCAATATCTTGGTCTTCTGAAGGGACTTCCTTCTCCTCTTACTCCTCTTGTAGGTTGATTCCACCTTCTTCATCATCAGAGTAAGGGAGGAATTGATTCTCTTGGCTGTGTGTGGCTTCCTTGTTCTTTTCCTCCACCTCTCCTTCCAATTATAGAGGAGGTTGAATGTGGTCTTGTTGTTCCTTCCTTTCATGCTGCAGCAACTGTAGAGGGGGCTTCCAATACTGGGGATTAAACCCACAATTTTGAATCATTTGGTTGGATTGAGGAAGGGAATTCCTATCCTCCAATTCCATCTTAATTAGCTTATTTGAGAGGTTCTTGATCAGCTTATTCATTTCTTCTATTCTATACTCTTGTGATTCCCTCTCCTGATTTGAGGTAGAAGCCTCCACCCTGCTCTTTCTTTTGGCTTCATGCTCTGTCTTCCTTTTGAATTTCCAAGTAGAAGAAATTTTTTCTTCTACCTCCAGTGCATCAATCTAGATCTGATCCAGAGATATGGATTTTCTTTCTCTTAAGGTGAACCCAAACTTCGGTTCAAAAGCTCCTGCGAAGACCACCTTAGCAACTATTTAGGGAGGCTTTATTTCGGCAGGGATATTATTATTGAATGCCTTTATGAATTAGGTTTCATCCTAATTGTGTCTTTTTTTAAGAGCATTGAACTCTTTGAGAATGTGTCCCTTTTCCCTCTTTTCTCCCCATTTTAGTGTGAATAAATTCTTCGTTTCTTCCCAAGTGGTGATTGTGTTATCAGTTAGAGACTTGAACCATTTCTGAGCCTCTCAATCCAAGGATTGGAAGAAAAGCCTCAACACCACATCTAAGTGCTCTACATTCACATTCTCAGCAAAGGTGCAGAAGTTTTCAATATGTCTCTATGTAGAAGTACTAACTTTCTCTCTAAACGAAGGCATGAGATTTAACTAATCTTGAGGCATATCATGCAATACTCGGGGTAGAGCTAACAGAGCATACTTGTTCAGGAAAAATCCAGGCACAGCCATGAGGGGTGGTGGTGGTAAGCTATGAGAATGATTTGGCTATGGTATAACAGGTATATGTTGAGTATAGGTTGAGATATTTATCTCTGAAGAGATTTGGAGTGTTGTAATTTTTTTGACTTCCTTAGCCTCAAGAGTAGGGTGAAAGGGAGGCATAGCTATATCAGTGGATTCAGATTCATCTTTCATGGCTGAATTGGATAAAGCAGAGGTCTATGTAGGATACTAAATTACGTGGGTTGTGGATCGAGGGTTGTAGATGTCAGCATTATGAGAGGAGGAAGATGAATATTCTAGAGAAAATGAGTGTAGGTCAGCCTGGCTGGCTGCCTCTCCCTCCATATTCTCTTAAATATGATCCTTTCAGGATGAGATATAGAAGGGGTTCTCTGCTAAGAAGTACCTAATCGGGTATGAGGCCTGGTGTAAGACATGATTACACTTGATTTGAACTTTTATAATAGTGGAGTCACCAAGGTGAGGGATATGCAACTCTCAGCCCTTCGTACTCACCTGATTGAAGGGTGAATATAATGTCGAATATCAGGGAAAATATTTTCTAATTCGTTCCGTGAAAATGGCACCAAAAATATGTTGTAGCTCCTAGAGACAGCCTTGAATTGCAAAAGACCATTCCCTAGGACATCTTAAAAATTAGAGGCTAAATGTATACAAGTATATGGATGCCTCTGACAGAATATGAATTAAGAGAACTAATGGTTTTTGTTGTTCAAAAATGGAGAAGATCTTTGAGTATTATTCCTGTGAATTACCCAATACTGCAAGAGGGCTCAGGAGGCTGAACAGCTGGATGACTTTAAAATGGGCCAAGTATGAAACAATGAGTAGAGGATTTCAAATTATGTAGAGGTGGTGAGCAAGGACAGAGGAGGAATCCATAAAAGATAGGGTTAATATCCTTAAGAATCTATCTCCCATGAATTCAGAGGAAATAGATGTAAGTCGAATATGACTAATAATAGAGATTTGTGGAGCATGAATTAATGAAGTGTAGAAATTTTGATACATGAACGTTATACATAAACAAATTCATGAATATAAATGCATACTTCCAGCAGCTACATTACACAAATCATCAAAGCAACGAAACATTGAAATATGATTACACATAACAGGAGATTAGTGATAAACAAAGAGAAACATATAAGTATTGCTCATTGACCCATATGGAATCCAAATAAACAACGTTGTATCATATTAAGTTGAAATAACTCTCCCATATATGTATCTCAGAGCACAGGGAGCACAATTATACAAAATTACAACAAAATTCTCAAAAATTCAGAACCTTTCTTTCATCTTAGAAATTTTTACATATAGAGTTATCCTTCAGGGTTTACGATCGAATAATGAGTCATGATCGAGCCAAACGTGTGAAAATAAAAATATCCTAACAAACGAACTGAGCATGCATTAAGCAATCACTCTTGTAACAGAAAATCAAAGCAGAATCAGGTGAAATCGAGATTTCGCCAGCAAAACATTTTAATCAAAAAGTAAAAGAAACAAAATTATGGGCCGCATAGGCCATGTCCTGGAATCTTCCATGGGGATGGTGAGGAGTGACCATGAACACATGGGTAGTATGGTTTCCACCACTTGATTTCATCTACTAGCAAAAGTCCCCCACTCCCTTGTTCTCATGATTCACATTAACCGTAAGGAACTCGCCAGTTCTGATGCGTGTGCTCCACTCTTTAGCAGAGGTTTCCGAGATCACCCTAATAAACCATAGCTATGTTGTTCCACTAAAAACCAATGTTTTTTCTGGATATGAAGGGGAGATGGTTGAAGTAATGGTGAGGCTATGAGGATAACTATCAGGGAAAAGAGAGGAACAAAGGCCACGGAAGGGCTATTAATGACGTGGAGGGAAGGTGGGGCCCGAAATGATATCACAAATCATAGAGCGGAGGATTTACATAAGAGCAGCGATAGGTAAGAGTTCAAACTTTTGAGGAGCGATGCACGGTGAGTGGGGGAGGTGACATGGTAGATGGAGGTGAGACCACCCACACATCATAAATCGCAAGATTTGCAAATGATCAGCATAGGGTAATGGTTATAAAATGCAATGTGTAAAATGCGATGAGCGAAGGATGTGACATGGCACGATGGAGGTGGGGACCACCTACACATTGTAGATTAGAGATCGCGAGTTTTAGTTGTGATCAGAGGAAGGTAAGAGGTATATATCGCGGGGAGAAATGTGCGACAAGCGGGGAGATGTTAAGGGCAGTAATTATATTACACATATTATATGTAATATATAGCATATGTAATGGTTTATGGGATTCAACAATTAATCACAACTTTGGATCATATTACCTTGACTGTGACACTTTTCTCTTTTGACTGCGTGTCATTCTGCCCAACCTCCAGTTGAATTTCTTGGCCTTCTCCTTGAACATTCACTTATATGACCTGTGATTTCCTTATAGGGATCACTTCTCCATGTTGAGTGTGGTCATAGGCCAATAGTTAGATTGTTGCACATGTTAAAGTTTAGTTTGAACAAAACTCTCTAAAATGAAATCTCTCCGCGCAATGAAATCTCTTAGTAGTGAACTCTCTCCTTAAGGATAAAACTGAACACCTCTAAAAACCAAGTGATTTTTCTGTCGAATAAAACTCTTCACATAAGAAAAAATATCACTAAACACTTTTTACATAAATAGTGTTTCCTTTCGCATTCAAGCATAATCATGTTATTTTGTGCTCAAGACTTTGATAATCAATTGATTAAAGGTTCTAATGAAACATCTCCACGAAAATATATTTATGTTTGTATAATTAGGCATATGTGTGGAGTTGCGCAAGAAGCTTTTTGTAGCTCCTATATACAACCTTCGGGTTCAGGAGAGGTTAGTGCCTAGGAAATTATTTTCTCTCTTGAAAATGGATTCAATACTAGTCAAGATATAAATGTAAAATCATTTAAATTTTTGGTTCAATAACCCTTTTGAGAGGCAGATTCAATATACACATAAATAGTATATCATTCTCAAGAATAATGTTCAGGTCTAATGGCCTATATGAAAAAATTGCAGCTTGATTTGCCGTTACAGTAATATGGAAAGGATAAATAAAAGAAATAAACCTAGTGGAAAGGGTTTGAAAAAACAAAATATTATGTGATAAAAACAAGTAAAATCATGAAAAGATAAAGGAAATGAAGTGCATAAATTATGTAGTGCATTTTAAGGCCCTTAACTCAATATCTCACAAGTACTTTCTTATATATCATAACAGAGGTAAATCTACAATTTCATATATATTATTTGCTATTACATAACATAGATAAATCTACAATCTCACATGTACCATCTCCTACATTATAGCACAAGTAAATCTATGATTTAGGAGTAAATCCACTATCTATAAACTACACAATTTCTGAAGAAGAACACATGAAGTGATACATAGAGGAAGAAAACATACTAAATATTACAATACTTTGAATCACCACACAATTATTCATTAATCTTCAAAAATGAAATACATGTCATAGTCCCAAACTTGAAAAACATGAAAAACAATTACAATCTCTAAAATAGGAAAATAGAACCAAGTCTTGGAAACTCCTCTGAAAATAGAATTTGGAACCCTTACTACTGAGTTCCTGTTCCATTTTATATGGACAGAGATCTCAAACAATAGTTACAAAATATCTCAAATGCTACAGTTATCTACAATGCCCAGTTGTTTGAGCATGCAAATAGCCTCACTATCCGAATGATTACCTAACAAGCTTTATTATTTTCTTCGAAATGCAAAAGTAACAAAATATGAAAAACATGAGGTTTCATAATTGACATAGAAAAATATCTCCATTGTTGATTCCTCTTATTCATTAAGGTGGAATCACATTCCAATAACTAGGTTGATCGTGGGTTGATGATATAGACACCCCTATATCATTATATTCCTCCCATGATTACCTTCCAATTCACATATTTCTTTCTGCCTCTAGCTACTTGGATTGTCCTTTTCTGGAGCTACTCCTAATTTGGTGTAGTGATATTGGAGGTGCTTTGCACTAGCTAATGATAGAATGATATTGAAAGCTTACCACCCATTCATCCTCCATACTCCCTATAGTTCAGTATGGGAGCCTTAACATTTTGTAACTATATTAAAACAAACGTTACAAAATCACAAAATTTTGATTTCCTTGAGCTCCTTTTTTCTTAAACCCCTTACCTTTTCTCCACCATAGGACTTGGTGTCATGACTTGATGCTAATTCCTTTAGAATCCTGCAAGGGGCTGATCTCTTAATGTATTTTCTCTCCATATTTGGATTTTCTGAGCTCCATGATCAAATACTATTCAACATCAGACTATCGCAAGAATAGTACCTTTTTTAACAATGAGTTTTCACTGGAGTTCTGATCCATTACAATTGGGTGTTTATCCCTGCTCTGTGACCATGGTTATTTAGGTCCCTACGACAAAGTGCCACTGAACATCAGAGCCCCTTCGATCATTAGATCATAACTTTCCCATAAAAAATTAGACAACATTTATAGCAACTCGAATCTCAGAAATTTTAACCTCCGAGATGACAACACGTTGATGTCATTAAATTCATGTGGCACCTCCTTAGTGGTGACATGTGTCACATAAATTTTCCCCACTAGGGAACCCAAAAATTCTGAAACTAACTAACACATGTCCTTCGTACTTCCATGTAATGTAGGCGTGATCTCCCTCGTCAACTTCTCAGGGCCAATCATCTATTTCCATGTGTCTTAGTATAGTAGAGACAAAGGATCTTTAGGTGATTTCATTTTGTAGTAACTTCATTTGTAATTCTTGTCCTCCATAACCCTAGTCACTTCCAAAGGAATTTAAATTTTTATGGAGTTACAAAACTCTCAAGTTCTGATATCACTCTTCTTTGAAGTCTGACCTCCTAAATTTTGGGTTTCGATGTTTCGAACTTCTGGCATTTTTTTTGTTCCGATATTTTCCTTCTGACATCGAGTTTTGATACTCCACATCCTCCGACCCTTACCTTTATCCAATGTTTCAATAATCAACTACCACATTTCAACCCACCCTTTTGATTTTGCCCTTTGAATTTTGTCTCTCCATTTTGATTTCTTCTCTCAAATTTTGGCTCTCCCTTCTAGAGTTCCCTTTAGTCAACCAATATCTCACTATTCCTCCTTTGTACCAGGGATGAAAAATACTATCGTTTGAAAAAAATTCAAGATGGTATGATGGATAACAACATCTTCTCTTATTGGGGATAGTGTGTTACAATAAATGCATTATGAATATGTAGATTAGTAGCCTTTAGCATTGGGTTATAGAATCAATTTATTTCAGTGAATAAGAAACACAAAAACAAGAAGTAAGAAATCAAAACATGACTAGTATGTTTAATATTTCAATGGTATATACAATGGGTGAAAATATACCTCTTTAATACTACAAATATTTCTTGAGAAACTTCCCGTTCATAGGTACTTCAAGCACTTCACCATCTAGTAAGAAGGTGTTCTTTCATTTTTCACCATCTGACTAACAAATCTCCTACATATAAGGATTTTCCCCTTGTGTTTTTGTCAAAAATAACCTTTATCTTTTCCTCATATTTAATCACAGTTTGACTTACTTGTCCTCTATTTTCGTGTAATTCTACTAGCTATTTTATTCTCCTTGTCAGATAATTTGGCTCCTCCTCAAGATCCTATATAATTTTAAGCACTGGCATGACTAGTTGGACAGGGAAAATTACAACCTGTCCATATACTAATTCAAAGGGTGACTTTTGGTTTGACCTCTTAGTAGTAACTTTGTTGGCCCATGGAGCAAAGTTTAGTTGTGAGTCCCATTTTTTTTTATTTTCCAAAATGGTATTTTTCGAAAGGAACACTAGAGTTTTATTTGAAGATTCAACCAGTCCTTTCCCTACCGATAGTAGGTGGTGGAGTGTCCTACAATGATGTTGTACTTTTGACAGAAACTAAGGAACTTTCCTAACTTAAATACCTCAATGTTATGAGTGATAATATTTACCCGGGATCCAAATGTAGAAGGTATATCATCCTCAATAATCTCAATGACCACTACATCAGTTATATTTATGCCTAGGATGGCCTCCACCCATTTCCTGAAGGTATCCTCCACAAAAATAAGGATCAGTGGTAGGGGTGCTAACTTCTACTTCTCAGCAAAAATATGACATTTTTCATGGGAGTTTTGAAAAGGATGAATATTATTTGAATATCATATGCGTTTTGGAACTCCAACTGTAACATCGCCCATAGAAATATTTATCAAATTCATCAATCACCTTATGAATCTCTTCTTCTACCAGACATAAAATAAAAATCCCCACCAGGTCCTTCTAGTACAATTTGACATTTTAGATAATGAAATTTTGGGCTTGTATCGTTAATGCCCTGTATTTGACTTTCTCAAAATTCAATGGGAATTTCAAAAAAAAAAAAATTAACTAGATACATATAACACTGTGAGACTAGGTATTTCATCTAGATTTTTCGTGTTGAGGTGTGGATATTTTCTTGTTCATCTTTTCCAATATATTTATGCCCAATTCTTGGAAATTATCCTCAGACAATATTTCAGCCAATCCCTTCCCCTTTATCAACTTAGTGAGTTTGATATCCATATCATATTCTTGAATCATGGAAATCCACTTGCCTCTCTTGCCTTCATTGTCACCCTGAACAAGAATACATTTCATGACAACTGTAGGAACATAAGCTACTATATTTGACTAAAGGAGATAAATTTGAACGGCCTTCAAATATTTGACCAACGAATAGTCCTATTTATCTAGGATATTGTACTCCACTCTACATCTGACAAAACCTGGTTGAAAAATGTAATTGAATCATCATGTCCTTCATTATTTTTCTGCCATAAAAAACCTGCCACTGTGTTGCGAGAGAAAAAAGAGAAATTGAGGAGTGGCCTATGATAATATGGGCTAGGTAATACTCGGGCTTCTAAAAATTATTTTTTAATTATGGATAATTACTCATGGAATTCTATAGTCCACCTCACTTCCCTATCCTTCAACATTTTTGTGATTTCTTTGAAAATTTCAACATAATTTGGTATAAATCTTCTTAGAAAATTTAACCTGCCCAAGAAAACTTGAATTAATTTTATATTATGGGGTAATGGAATATTCTTGATAGCTTCCACCCTTTTGGGAACAATATTCACTCATTCCTTTGCCATAATCTGGCCCAATATTTTCCCTTCACTTAAAGAAAGTTGTGATTTCTTGGGGTTTAAGGATGGATCCTACATTTTGGATGTTGAAAATGTGAGCTACAAGTTTTTGAGGAGCTCTTCATATGATTTAGAGAAAAAAGTTATGTCATCTAGATTGACTACTATGAATTTGTCCATTTATCCAGCAAATTATATATCCATCACTCTTTGGAAAGTAGCTCTAGAATTTATGAGGTCAAAAGTGATTCTGGCATAGATAAACATTACCCATGGTATAGCAAGAGGTGTTTTCTTCTGATCCTTAGGGTGTACAACAACATGGTTGTATCCGGAGAAACCATCCATCATGGACATTCAGGCTGACCCTAACACTTTTTGTAGAGTATAATCCATTTTAAGGAGAGGATATTTATCTTTCAGCGAAGCCTTATCTAAATTTATGAAATCTACACAGACCCTTATTTCCCCATTCCTCTTCCTCAATGAGACTAAATTTTCTACCCACTCTCAATACCTCAAAGGAATGATAATATTAGGATATTACAGTTTCTTCACCTCCTTTTCAATTGATGGAAATAAAAGAGGATTTATCTTCCTGAGCTTCTTCTTTTATGGATTCATTGCAGTCTTTAAAGGAATTTTGTTATGTATGACACTATGATTATAAGTCTTCAAATCATCATTTTTTGGTAAATTCAGTGTTCCTAAATTTCTTTCATTAATTATCAACTAGGGATAGTAACTAATGAAGTGTGTTGCGCCATATGTGCTTAAGCAACCTATTCCTTACTTCATTGTGATGTGTTTTATGTTGTTTTTAGGGGGGGTTTTGTTCTTTCAAAATCTCATTCTCATTCTTCATATGCATGTTCAATGTCTCTAATTCATAATTATCTTGCTTAAGAACATCAATCAAAGGTTCTTGTTGATTGACAGGTGTTTCTTAGCTCATTGAGGCACTTCTTCTTTCTAATGACTCTACATAATCATATATTTGCTGCTGAACTAGATCTATACCAGGAGATCTTCTACGGGGGCCTTCTTCAAAATGATAAACATGAGAGTTTTGAGAACTATACTTAGGAGAATTATCAACAGGTGATGGAACTAGGGTTTCCTCTTCTATATTTATGGGCTCTGTTTCTTTAGACAATGTCTTCTCCATAGTGCTTCGGAGTCTAGAGCTCCTTCTTAGTTTTGGAGGAATTTCATTCCCTTTAATTATAACCTCAGTTCTTTTCCTTTTGTTTCCTCTAGCCTTAATTTGTTTTCTAATTTCTATCAGTTCCTCAAAAATAAATTTTTCTTTATCCTTCTGTGGTGAAGTTTTAGGTTTGTCTTCAACAATTACATCAGTTTTATTTCTTTTACTTCTCCTGACATTTTCTTCCTTGGGTGATGATTCTAGTTATTCTTGAAAATGATTCCTAATAAGGAAATCCTCCCAATTGTCTCCTATGCCTCTTAAGTAAAACTCAATCAATATTTTTAGCAAGCCATGATGATGCATAGTGGTCTCTATATATTGGATTCTCTTTTGTACATTTTAGGCCATTCTTTTTAGACTATCGAGAAGAAATAAAGGAAGGTTGATTTCACTATTTTCTAGAAAATTCATTAACAAACAGATATTATAAACATACATGGTTCCAAATCTTCCTCCACAAGTTATGAATTTCTACAAAATCAAAAGCATATTTCTCCATTCGCTTTTTAGAGCAATACTTGGGATTCCTTTTCTAAATACTGAGACATCCATACCTGGGTTTTTAAGTATCACCTTCCATGATTCATTATGGAATTCTTTGTTCTTGGACTATCTCTCTCCATGCCTCATAAGTTCTATAGCTTCAGCAAAAAATTACTTTGTTATTGTGAATTTAATGTCCCCAATCTCCACCTTGGTTCCATCAAAAGATCTGGCAAATGATTTGGTAATTTCCTTATGAAAACCATCAAACGTTGCTATGAACCTCAACCATCCAGCTTGTTGTAGTAGTTCTCTAACCTGTGGATATCCTTCCATGTATTTTATCCCCATTGGCTCTGTTCTGACAATAAAAACCCATCCTTCTTCTTTGCAGAATGCTTTCAACCCTCAAAATTACCCCTCTGTGGTGTGGAAATGAATTGGCTGCAGAGTTGATGGAGATGAACGAGTTGTGGAATCGAGGGAGATGAAATGAGCTATGGATCTGATGGAGGGATTATGGTGAGCTTTAGGAAATAAGTAATTGATCCAGTCCTGAAGAGACGTGGATGAGTAGGTCATCTCATGATCATGACCGTTAGTCATTAATCAAGGATTTTTAATGATGGACCATTGTGCAACGTTATATGAGGGATATGGTCGAGATATATCATCGCAAGGATTAATCAATTTGAATGATAGGTTATCAACGAACATATGAATGTACATATTATACACATTTCATGTTTTAATTTTTGCTATTAAAATAAATTTCTACACTTTACCTCAGAACTTAACCTTGTTGTTTGTTGTTGCTAGATGTTGTTGCTTAGATTCTTTTGTAGCATGGCGACCTTCAAAACATAATATTTTACTTCCTTTTGAAATCATCATGTTAGTATTACTGATGTGGTTGCAGAATCAAATTAGCTGCAGAATAGAATCAGTTGCAAAAATGTGCTCAGATGCACAATATCATGAGTTGCAGAATGTAAAAGAAATTACTTTTAAGTATGAAACATGAGTGAAAAATATGGAATGAGAGTGGAATGAAATGGTATGGATGTGAAAAATTAAATGAAAGTGGAATGAAATGGAATCATAGTGGAGTGAGATGGAATGAAACTGAGTTTGTAGATTATGGACTACAAATCTGAATGTAGTTTTCACTACTTTATTACAGAAAGGAAAATGGAAAATATATGGTATCAAAGAGATCTGATTTTCACCCTATATTTCTGCACAAGTATGCCAATCATTGATTGGTTTGCATACTTATAAAATTTTATTATTATTATTATTATTTTTTTATCAAATGTAGGAAAAGTAAAAGCTAAGTTAGTGAAGAAGAAGAAGAATTCTTCACTAACTCCATATCAATATTATCTTGAAATTTCTTGACAAACCCTTCTTTTGAAAGTGGTTTATGATGTACTTTCAACTAATGACCATCCACAAGAAGAGGTACCTTTTCTTCATCTATTGTTCTGATCTTTACAACTCCATTATCAAAGAATTTTTCAATCTCATATGGCCCAAGCCAATGAGTTTGAAACTTCCCTTGAAAATCCTTGAATTTTGAGTCAAACAAGAGTTCCCACTCCCCTTCTTTAAACTTTTTCTCTTTGATGTAGTTTTTATGCCATTTAGTCCTTTGTTGCTGGACTATATTGGTTCGTTGGACTGCATCTTGTCTGATTTCATCTAATTCATTGAGTTTCTCCAATCTATGCTTTTGTGCTTCTGATAAATCAAGTGCCAATTGGACTGCCATATTGAAGGTCTTGATCTGAAATTCTATAGGAAATAGGACTTGCTTCCCATAAACAAGCTCATAGGGAGTATGTCATTTTGTGTTCCTCCATGTAGTTCTATAGGCCCATAAGGCTTCATGAAGCCTATCTACCCAATCTCTTCTATGTAGATGAATAGTATTAGTGAGAATTCCTTCAATCACCTTATTGGTAGATCCAACTTGACCATTTTCTTTTGGATGGTAAGGAGTAGACTTTATGTGCTTGATATTGTAAACTTCTACCATATTTTTCACCATCTTCGATGTAAATTTAGCACCATGATCTGTTACAATTTCTCTTGGAACACCAAATTGAGTGAAGATATCCTTAAAAATAAAATTAACTACAGATCCTTCATTAGCAACAAGTAATGGTTTAGCCTCTACCCATTTAGTGACAAAATCAATGCATACCAAAATATACTTCTTTTGTTTACATGGAGGATTAATAGGTCCAACAAAATCCAAGGCCCATTTTTCAAAAGGTTCAATGAGTACCAAAGGTTGTAAAGGAATTTAATTTGAAATAGCAGGTTTCCCTACCCTTTGGAAAATTTCACACCTTTTGACATATTTTTTAGTATCTTTGAAGATGGATGGCCAATAATATCCTAAATGAAGGATTTGTTAGGTTGTCCTCTTGTCAGAAAAATGTCCACCACAAGGTTCATCATGGCATGCCTTAAGAATTTCAAGCATTTCATCTTCTCGAACACATCTTTTGATAATGAGATTTGGACCTGTCTTATACACTTCATTAGTAATCCATGAGTATTTTGCAGTTAATTGAATGATTCTTCTTTTTTCTCTAGAATGAAAATGTGAAGGTAGTTTCCCTGTAACTAAGTAATTGGCAATATCTGCAAACCAAGGGGTCTAAGTAGTTATTACAAAAATATATTCATCAGAAAATTTATCTTCAACTCAAGTATTATCTTTGATATTTTGAATTCTAGACAGGAAATCAGAAATATTGTTTTGTTTTCCAAGCCTATCTAGAATAGTAATGTTAAATTATTGCAAGATAAATAGCTATCACGTAACTCTACCATTAGTAATAGATTTATTCATTACACACCTAATTGCAGAGTGATCTGTGTGGACAAAGGTTTCATAGCATGTGATATAATGTCTAAATTTGTTAATAGCATGAAAAACAACTATGAATTCCTTTTCAGCTACAGTGTAATTCAACACTAGGGGAGTCAAATTTTTACTTTTGTAATAGATGGAATAGGGGATCAAATATTTTTTTCCTAACACAGCTTCTAGAGCTGTGTCCGAAGCATCTTATGAAATGTGAAAAGGTAGTTTCCAGTTAGGCCCTCTTAAGATGGGTGCTTCAGAAATTTTTGCTTTTAAGTTTCAAATGCTAACTGGTAGTCAGGATTCCAACTGAATTCACAATATTTGGTAAGTAGTTTGAAGAGTGAGGATGCTATTATGGTGAAATTTTCTATAAATATTCTATAATAACCTGTGAATCCTAGAAAACTTCTAACATCCTTTTGGAAACTTGGAACAGATAACCTGGAGATGTCCTCAACTTTATATTTATGACCTTTAATTCCATCCCCCAAAATGTGATGTCCTAAAACAATCCCTTCAGTAAACATCATGAAACATTTCTCATGACTTAGTGAAAGGTTTTCTTCCTTACATATTTTAAGAACCTTTTCAAAGTTTTTTAAAGCCTCCTCAAATTTATTACCATAAACTTTAAAGTCATCCATATATACTTCTACACAATCATGTATTAGATCAAAAAAAATTCCTAGTACTACCCTTTGGAATGTTGTAGGTGTATTACACAATCCAAAAGGAAGTAATCGGTAGGCATAAGCTCCCCAAGGATAGGTGAATGTGGTTTTATCTTGATCTTCACATGCAAGTTGAATTTGATTGTAACCACCAAAACCATCCAAGAATGAGAAATACTTCTTTCCTACTAATGTATCTAACACTTGATCTATAAAAGTAAAAGGAAAATTATCTTTAAGAGTAGAATTATTCAATTCTCGATAATCAATGCATACCCTCCATTTACCATTTTTCTTGGGTACAATCACTAAAGTAGAAACCCACTAATTGTCTGAAATTGGATAGATGAAGTTTACATTTAACAACTTATGCAACTCTTCTTTCGCAATTTCCCTAAGATTTGGATTCATCCTTCTTTGAGGTTGTGTGATAGGTTTTCAATTTTCCTCAATGTATATTTTATGTATACAAGTCTTAGCATTAATTCGTTTCATGTCAGTGTATTCCCATGCATATGTAAATGAATGTTGTTGCAACGTTTTGATTGGCCTCTCTTGTTGTAATTTTTACAAGTTTTTGTTTATGTTCAAGGTTTTCCCTGGAAATATTTCAATTGTATAGCTACCAAATTCTTCCATAGAGTGAATAGACATCTGCCTAGATGACAAGTATTCAATATTAGATATTTCTTGAAATTGATCATGTTCATATTCTAGAGATGATTCGTAATTTTCTATTGTATTTAAGATTTGGCTATCTTCACTAATGTTTGAAATAGTGAAGAGAGGCTGTATATATTCTTCATCATCAATCCATTCCTTGTCATCTATTTCTGTGATTGTTCTTGCTAGACGATACAGAGTGAATTTCTTAGTTGAATTACCATCATAAATATACATATCTACAGCTAATGAAAGCATCATCTATAACCAACCAAGTCTTCCTAGAATGAGTGGGTGTCCTCCTAGATTGTTCTTAGGGGTTAATATAATAAAATCAACAAGATACTCCCAAGAATCTAGAGACACTAAAATATCTTCTAACACACCATCTGGTTTGATTATAGATCTATCTACGAACTACACTAATGAAGGTATATAAAGAATATTAGGAAGCTTGAGTTGTTCCATGGTTTGTTTGCTCATGATGTTTATTGTTGCTCCTAAATCAATCAATGTATTTGGAGTTTCAATCCCATTGATATGTGTTTTGACAACTGGACTTCCGGGATCTAAATATTTTTGAATTGCAACTTTTCCCATCATTATGTCTGCTATGTTTCCTACAAGCTGGATTTTTTTTTTTCTTTCATTTTTCTTCCTCGTTTCTTCATACTCAACTCCTTTATTGTTTTAGCTAAAATTGGAATTTCCTTGATGCCTTGTAACAAAGGGATTTTGATGAGAATATTTATCAATTCATCTAGGAAACCATAATTATGCAACAAAATATGCTTTTATACTCCTTGATCGATTTTTAACCTTTCAGGAAAAGGAGGTGTAGAAGTAGATACTAATGGTTTCTCTATAACTGGAGTTGAATTTATTTGTTTTTTTTCTTTTTATCTTCAGAATTTTGGTTTTAAAGAGCTATTTCTTCCTCAAAAATTTTATTGGTTTGTAAAGAATCTTCCTCAGAACTATCTTGTTCTTGAATGATTACAAAATACTTCCTCTTTTATAATATTCTACCAGATCTTAGTTGGACATCATTAAGATCTAGAGGAGTAATCATATAGGTTGGAAATTTTTGACCTTCTATCATATAGGTATTCTAAGGATTCTTATTGTTGGGGTTTGGTAATGGCTGGGCAGGTAACTAATTTTGTCTCTGAGGGAATTGTAGTGAGAGTTGTGGATTTGGGTTTTGGATAGGAGGTTTTTTATTTTGTTGAAGAATTTGTTGGGGAGGATAATTTGGATATGATGGAGGATATTGATAGTACTGAGAAAATATTCCATATAGATTCTGCATATCTTGAGCCAAAGGTTGAGGTTGAAATTCAGATTGGGGCCAACATTGCCGCCAAGAATTCCAACTTGGTGGGGGTTGAGTATTCATTTCGTTGTTAAACCCTTGTGCTTGTGGCCCCTGCCATTGTCTTCTAGAGACAAAACAAAGAGATTATTTAGGATTTGATGTTTTTTCTTCTTGAAAAATAGCCTTAAGACTAGGAATTGAAGGACAAATCTTAGTCTCATGACTTTCAGAACAAATCACACAGGTTTCTACAACTTTTGCATCAGGAGAACATTCTCTCAAAGCATGTTTCTTTCTACATTTTAAAGAGAAAATAGCCAAAGCATCAGTCTCTTCTTTTTTCATGTTATGTAACTTAAGCGTCTCTATTTTTTCACTAATACTCCCTAAGATGTATGTTTTGAATTCATCAAGCATGTTCACAATTGCTTCCCTACTCACTGTTCCAGCTGCAGATTTGTTTACCCTAGCAAGAGTAGGATCTCTTGGTCCATTCAAATTTTTTGATTTTCCTCTTGAGATATTAATACATAGTTCCCGAATATCAGCTAATGGAGGTTGAGATATGTCTCCCTTCCCCATCATGTTAAGGATATCTATCCATTCATCTCTAATTATTTTCAACAAACAACTTTTAGAGTGTCTTGATCTAGATTTTCCATTTTTTCTCTCTTAATGTTATAGTTGAATCTTTCAAGTAAATCCTCCAAATTTTCATCCTCTTTTTGGATCATCTTAAACACTTCCTCTTTGTGATTAACACGTATAAAATAGTCCAAATACCTTTCTAGAAATGCTCTTTTCATATCATTCCATGTCCTAATAGACCTAGTGATTACAGTCATAAACCATTTTAGAGCTGCTCCTTTCAATGTTGAAGGAAACAATTTGAGTTTTTCAGAATCTTGTAGATAATCATAAGTTCTGCACAAGACTTCAAGTACAAATAAAAATGTCTCGGGGTTTTCACTTTTTAATACATGAAAGTTTTAGAGAATAGAAGGTGAGATATTTTTCATGCTAGAATTTGTTTCTTCATCTATGATTGGGAATCAAAAATAACTCTCAGTTCCCCTTCTACCTCTACCTCCTTTTTCATTTACTCTACCTCTTCCTTTATATCCTCCTCTACCTTTACCTCCTCCAAATAGTACATTTTCACCATTATAAATTTGTCCTTCTCCCTCTCCTCCTTATTCTCCTCTTCCTTCCATGATAGATTCTTTAGAGTCGATATAGGGTTTAGCCTATAGGGTTAACTACTCTTGTGGTTCTTCTATCAATGATATTTTGAAGAAAGGCTCTTCTTCTTCCTCTTCACAAGGGATTTCTAACTCTCCAGCTAGAATATGTTACCCTGTAGAAGTGAAAAAGGTTACTCCTTCTGTTGGAGTCCTAGGGTCTTCTTCCTCTAACATTTCCTCAATGGATGAAGTATGAAATCCTCCTAACTGGAAAGTTGATCTTAGAACCTCTGGAAGTCTATGAACAATGAAATACGGGATATGAGTTTGAGATGGTGGTGAACTACTTCTTGGTATTTGTGGAGTGAGTCATGTTTTAGGGTTGAAGATTCTTCCTCTTACAAATCTGCCCCTAGAGTCTCTTTCTCTATGCATATCATTGTTTTTAAGGATGTAAGAAATAAGACAACCTAGTTACACTTCCTTGGCAATGGTGCCAAAATGTTTGTTCAATTTAGTGTTCTTAAATTTCTTTCACTAGTTATCAACCAGGGCTAGTAAACTGATGAAGTGTGGTGCACCATATGTGCTTAAGCAACCTATTCCTTACTTTTTTGTGTTTTGTCTTATGTTGTTTTTAGGGGGGTTTTTTGTTCTTTGAGTTATATATATGGTTAATCTAGAATTATGAAAATATTTAAGTGAATATAATTTAATTTTAGAAGGAAGAAAAGGAAGTGTACTAAAAATAATCTAATTTTCATAAAATCAAACCTAAAACTAAGGTCTAGTTTAAGACCTATTTTGGAAACCAAAGTATCTACCTATTTGGTTTGTTAATCCTAATCCATGGATCTATTTCTAAAAGACTAAGACTGAGAATTACAATACCTATGAAAGTAGAAAATGAATCAAATATTGTACCTTTAGTTATATCACATTCAATTGTTAGGTGTGACATATTGACATGGATTTTATTAATTGCTTGTACGTTAGGATGCTAAGGTCCTAGAATAGAAAACAAGGAATGCAGATGAAAAAATCTAAGATGTGTTTTAAGTACTCCAGTTATTCAATTGTAAAGAGCGACCTTCTTTGAAGTAATGTTTGAGTAAGCTAATTACACTTGTTTGAACTAGAGAACTAGGAAAGCTCTATAAATGAATAACTCAGAAATTGCATTAAATTTAATCATTCAACCATCCATTCTTAACATGTTCATATTAATTCCTTGTAGAGTGGTTTTTAGGAAGATTATTTTTTGCAATCCAGTGATGGTCTTGAAGGTGAAGCATGTAAGGTCTAACTAAGATCAACCAAATGTATAATTTACTTATCAGGCACACTGAAATGTGAAGTTTTTAGCCTCTTTAAATGTCTTCCAAGAAATCAATTATACCTTTGATTATTAGCAAGAAAATGAAAAGAAGCAAGATAAATTCAACTACTGCACATGTGACACATTTAACCATTTAATATAAATTTATCATATTGAAAATCACTTTCATAAATATCAATTTGACACAGCAATTGGCAACTCTACTTAATGAAGATGAAAAGGCAAGAATGGTAAAGCTAAACAACCATGGTTTCTAGCACTTCAATCCTTATTCCAATATTGAAAATAGAATTTCTATCTTCATGAAACGTTTTGCAGGAGAAACTCTCCACAGTTGCAATTTATCATTAAAATTTTTGAAAAAAATTGCAAATGAAGCATAACAGAAATTTCTAAACAGAATGAAATAGATCTAACTAGAAAACATAATAAAAACCTCCTTTAGAAGAAGGGGCCCTATGTTACTAAGTTGTTTGAATCCTAGCTCATCAAAAGTGCAATAAAACAATAATTTGGTAACTGCAATTCTTTATTAAAACAGAGTCTGGAAAATAGAGTATTCACTTGCAAATCCTAACTGTACTGAACTGCCTCTCGGTTCTATGGAACCACTATTTAAAGAAGAATTACATAACTAATTGCAGGCTAAGTTAGCTATAGGTGTCTGACTTGAATTACAATCAAGATAGGACTATTGGACTCATGATTTTCTTCAAAGAGCAAATCAAGAGTCCTATTGATGTAGGTAACATTCTTTGACTTGTAACTTTGAACATAGGTTTAGGCACCTCTTTATGTTTATCTGGATCAAATGAGTAGGATAGAATCCATGTAGGAAGGATTTTAGAAACACCCATGTGCCTTGATTCCTCAACTGACACCTGGAACCTAGTAAACCATAAGAGTGGCTATGCAATGCACAATTAGCTGCAAAACAGACTACATTCTCAAGCTAATTTTCAAAAACTGATCACAATAGAAAAATCATGAAAATATAAGATAACAATCATTTAAATGTATCCTTGAGACAAAACCTTAGCATTCTTCACTGATTAGGGTTTATGAACTTATGGAAGAGTGGTGGAATGAGATGAGAAAAGTGTAAAAGAGAGGGTAATTTTGAGGTTCAACAATCATATTACCAAGAAAAAACATCCATGTACTCCTTGAAAAGGACTAGTTACCTTTTTTTGTATTCGCAGGGAACTCCCTTAAATAATTTGATGATATTAGGAGCTTCTTCGATTCCAATATTACAATCCTCCACCTCCTCCTCAAGATATTTTTGAGTTGCTTAGCAACCACATCATTTGGGTTAAAAATCCTTTCTAATGGAACCAACCCTCTAGGGATGATATTCCATTTTAGTTGCAATATTTTGTGACCAACAATAGATTCTTACCAATCAGATTGGTGTTCATCTATCAACTTCTCATCCTCCTGATCAATCACTAAGCTTGATAATTATCCAACAACATACATAATAATTTTTATCTATTCCTTGTCTTTGAACACCTTCCAGTGCTTCATTTTGTCTAGTATTGAAGGCATCTACCTGACCTGAAATTCATATTGAGAAAATTGTTTTGAGAGGGTTTGAAATTACTAGCAACAATTATCAAAGAGTCAACCATCCTATTTTTCTCTTAGTGAATGAACTCAATATTCAAGGATAGTAAAAATATTTTAATAAAACCTGATACTCTGTTCCTGTAGGACTTCAATCTTTGATGCTTGTTTTGACATTGAATTTTTATTTTTTTTACCACCAACTCGAAACCATAGTAAAGCACCCAATGTTAAGGTTTTCAACATATTGCAGCCTTAACAATGAAGACTCATATTCAACAACATTATTTGTGGCTTCAAATTATATATTGAAAGAGATAGGGATCAAAATACCTTCTAGACATAAGAATGACACACCTTTGCCATTTCCTTCCCTAGAGTAAGCACCATCAAAATGCAATTTCCATACCCTGTAATGCTTTGATGATAGTTTAGTGAGCTAAGATGAAAATTCCACCTTGATGTCTCCCATGATCTAAGTATTTTATTCTAATAGAATACAAGAAAAATCCTCTCTTTACCATATGCAAGAGCATGGTTTGAAAAATATTCCTTTATAATTGTCTTCACAAATCTATGTTCTGTGTATAATCGATGCTCCTCTCCACCAAAGACAAGAATGGTAGCATATGTTAGATCTATTTTAGGGGACACCCTAATTTTCATTCCCTACGTCCTAGACAAGATAATACCAAATCTTGCAAGTATTTCAACAACCAAAATATCCATTACTACACATTTTAGTTGGATTTGAGAGAAATTGACCACTAGATATTTTATCATATGGAGGAACTTCACTATTTTGGAATCAAAGGAGTAGAAATATTTGTATGGTTTTGTTATCTGTAGTTCCAAGTGTTCCATCACAGAGAATGTAATTAAGTTATGTGATGATACTCAGTCAAACATATAATTATGTAGTAGCAATTCATGAATCACCAAGTTGATATAGAATGGGGTAGTGAAGGAGTCATCCTCATCCACATGGGGTCCAAACAGAACCATGGGCCTCTCTTCCTAAAGTTTAAGGTTGTCTTGCATGTGGGTAGTGGTCATTGAACTCATAAGCTGATACACTTGGCTTTATAGCTTTTTTGTTTCAATAATTTAATCAAAAGGATAAATATCTTGACTTTATCCAACTCTTTTTGTATACATAAGGTAGAAGGATTCTTATCGTTTTTAGCACACTCAACAGGGTCATTGTTCCCATTATAGATTAGCTTTATTTTTGGGGGGAATTTCTCTATTTTGGAGGGTTCAAACTCATTTGTAATAGCATTGGAGGATTATTCATTTGTAGTTGAGACAAGGTGGACTAGTTTTTTCCTTTTATCTACTCACTTATGGAAACTTCGATGAACGATTTCTTCATTTTGATCTTTCATGCTTGACCTTTTCCTAGATGACCTGAGATAATATTTCTTCTGTAATAGGTCTTGCATGAAGTAAATAATTTTTTTTCAATAACTATCTATATCTTCATCATCTAGTGGGGCATTCGACTCATCCCCTTCTCATTCATGTGCGTCTACTTAATTTTGTTCCTTAGAGAGAGAAGAAAACTATTTTTCTTGAACTTCTATAATTTATTCAACCATCTCGTTGGGATCATATTCTAAGTAAAAAGGAGGCCAAATATGATCATTTTTATAAATTATCTCCCTTTCAAACCGTTGGAAGGGAGACCTCCTCTATTGAAGGTTAAAATTTCTGTTAGAGTCGGTTGAATTTAACAAGAGGGTGGGGGGGGGGGGGATTTCTCAACTCTAGTTTTACAAGTTTGTTACAAAAATTCCTTATCAGATTTTTCATCTCCTCTAACTTATTCTCTTGAGTTTCCTTTACATGGCTTGAAGAACTGGCTTCTTCCTTTTCTTTCCTCGTGTCACCATATTCAAATTTCCCATTGCATTTTCAAGTGGAGGTGAAATTTGATTCAAATTCCATGGAATTTGTTTTGATCTTGTCCAAAGAATAAGACTTTCTTTCTCTGAGAGTAAACCAAAAATTTTCTTAAAGGCTCCATCTAGAATCACTTTGGCAGCAACCCATGGAGGTTTAATTTCTGCAGGAAGACTATTATATAATTTATTAAACCTATTTGTAAATTTTTAAACATATTCACTAAGGCTTTTCTTCATTTCATTAATTTATGTAAGAATATATACATGGTCCATTTTTCTCGCCCATTTCTACATGTAAGAGTTTTTCATGTCCTGCTAGGTATTAATTGAAGAATTTTCTAGAATATTGAACCATTTCCTAGCTTCCCCATCGAGAGACTAAAAAAGGATCATGATAACTACATTTAGATGTTCCACATTCAAATTTTCATGAAATGCACAAAAATTATCTATATGTTTTTGGGTTAAAATATCATCCTCTCGAGTGAATCTTGGTAGGATTTTTAAGATATCATCTTGGGGTGAAATATAATCCTCTCCCGTGGCATTCCATTAAGAGGTTGTTGCAAGTTGAGTGGAGCATATTTATTAAGTAGAAAGTGAGGAAAAATAATACTTTTCAATGGAGGAGGTAGAATATTTACTACAGGTTCTTGTTGAGAAGTTTTATGGAGTGTAGCTAGCAGGAGCTAAGATGGAATGTTAGAAATGATATGAGTAGCACTATTTATGGGTATGTATTTTACTTCTTAAACTTCTCAGAGCATCAATAATGTAAAATGAGTTGTATGGACATAAGCTTCTTCATTTTTCACTCTTGAGTAAAATGAGCTAAATAATTGGAAATGGTCTTTTGAATATTCGAAGGCATTGGAAGAGGACTTAAAGTAGTTTCTCTCATCCTTCTGAGAGTTGGAAGTTTAAAATTAATGGAATGAGATCATAAGTTCTAGAATAATGGGGGTCCTCTCTTCCCTAATCCTCTTGGATATGATTCTTTCAGGGTGGAATACTAGGGGAGTTTTCTGTTAAGAAGTGTTAGATCAAGTATGAGGCCTTTCGAAATATTGGATGATCAAAGGAATATTTAATCAGTGGATTCACAAAGGTGATAAATATTCAACCCACACACCCTTTTTCTCAGCTAATTAAAGGGTGTATGGTTTTGTACCCAATAAATTATTTTGATTCTTCATTAGAAAGGACACAAGAAGATGTTGTAGATCCAATAGGCAACTCTTAGGTTAAGCACATATCCGTTCCTAAAATAGCTTAGTCTTTCTCCAAGATCGATTCAATACTACTAAAGAGACAAATGTAAAATGATTTTAATTTTTGGATCAATTACCCTTCTTAGAGGCAGATTTTGTTGGGAGAAATACTGAGAGGGGGGTGTGAGTCAGTATTTAAATCTGACTGAAAACTTTTTGGTTTTTCTTTTTCTTAAAAACCATACGCTACTTTACTGAACCCAACATTTTTATACACACGGATATCCTCAAGAAAACTTGCATATGTCGAGAGATCTTATTATGCATTTAATTCTTTACTTAGATCATTGCATCATTCATTCATCAGATGTTTGGTAAGAAGTAAACATGTGCAGTAATAACATAATAAACCATCACACATAAGCAACACACACGAACACCAGTATTTAAGGTGGAAACCCAATTCGAGAGAAAACCACCACTATTGTCGTCTCTGTCTTCAATATTTGTTATAAAGAAAACTTCTTACAACTTTGTACTGGCGCAGACTTATACCAGCACGTAGGCACCGACCTGCAAAAGGCTGCAACCTTCTCTCATTCTCCAGCCACTACTGGAAGAGAGCTCCAACCCCCTGATCTCATTTACCAGCCTCTCCTGGAAGGGAGCTACAACCCCCTCACTGAAGGCTTCGACCCGCAGCACCATTGCGGACCACGTTTCATCAATTTTCATACTAGATCCAATAGCTTCCATAAAACACACCTTGTAGGCCTCTTTTCTGCAGATTTTTAGACTGGACCCACTCCGCACATTTAAGCTCAACATACATCAAACTGAAACTTATAACCCCATCAATTCATTCATTGAGTCATCAACCAATCAACCAACAACTTTATCTTTAATCAACATAATCAGTAGCATAATCAATATTCAAACAACCGAGATCTGTATGAATACATCATTGACAGATAACAGTAAAACAACAAAACAAATCAGACATTTCATTCCACATACTTTAGCAAAACCCTAGATTCCATACATGCTTTTACTTCACTGAACCTGTGTATATACGCTCTTTCACAGAAATAAACCTGCATATACATTTGCAGATATTTCAGGACTATCCTCATTTTCCATATGCGCTTTTGCTGAGACCACCCGCGTATAAACGCGCTTTCTCTGCCACGAACCTGTGTATATATCTGAAAACATTGTAGGGATTTATAACTCTTCAGAACAGATAAATAGCTCAGATCTTACCCTTCACTTTAGCAAATATTCGCTAGATCTTAGATCTAAACATTCCATAAACAGATCTAGAAAATACATAGTCATTTCAGATCTATAGATCCCTCTTCATCATTTTCTTCATAGGTGCATTATTAATTTAGATCAATCAATAAACTGTTTCCCTTCCATGCAGATATGCTTCAGAGTGAAGTATTCATTAAAACCCAGACCTCTATCCCATTTTCACTTTGATCCTCTTTTCCTTATATAGTTTTAGTCTTTATCAATACCACGAGTCAAAACCATTCAATCGGTGACGGTATTCCTGGACGGGATCAAATAGATAATCCAGCGCTCAATACTATGGGCCAATACCATGGTTATGTCCCCTGGTTTTATAAATTTAGAGCGCAAATAGGCATATGCTACTTGGTACGTACATTTCCGCGTACATACACTACTTTTCCTTTACAAACCCATATATGCTTTGTGACATATCTTTTTGATCATTTCTTTAGCACTTACTGGAATTATTTTCTCTGTCACATCTGAACTAATCTATAGCTACATCATCCTTACATATTTAACACATAGGTTGCTTATCATAGGCAACTCATTAAGTAGGATTCCATCAAGGACAACTTCATCAAGTAGGTTTCCATCAATGACAACACATTGCATCATATTTCCAACAATCTCCCCCTTTGGACTTGATTGCAACCATGATGGTGTTTGATCACCACAACAGATAGATACATTGATTATAACCATTATTCAAACACCATGATACTCTCCCCCTTTGACATCAAGGGCAAAGGGTGGATCAAAACCAAACAAGGTTTTTCTTCTCTTGTAGAAAGAAGAGCTCTGTAGATCTGATGTGCACTGAAGTTACCATGCTTGCTCCCCCTGAGTTCATAGTAAATCTTCAAACATATTTTCAATGAATTACATGACTCTATGACCTTTCCTATCACCAATGACTCATACTTACATCAATGATCCAACCAATTGGATTTACATATGTGACTCAAGTACCCAACCAAGTGGGTTTACACATTTTTACTCAACTACCCAACCAAGTGGGTTTACAAATTTGAAGAAGTCCTTACATGACTGAATATAACAATTTACATCATAGGTCTCAACATAACCTTTTCATCAAATTACAAATATGACTTTTTATAACCAATACCAAAAAGACCTCAAGAGAGAGATCATATTTCAGAACCATCATAATGCCAACAATGCATTACTCTCAGCAAGGGTAATGCTCCCCCTGAAATTGTGCTCCTGTTCTTGAGCCATCTCACTATTTTCCTTAACAGAAAAACATATGCTTTTGTCTGCATTGGAACTCACATGTATACACGGCTTTAGTTCATGAAACCCGCATATAGGAAGTGAAGTACAAAAAACTTCACAACTCCATCTCCCCCTAAACTTATGCCACTTGTACCTGTCTTCTCCACATCAGATGCACTGTTGGAAATAAACATAACCATAATTACCAAACCAACCATGGAAATCACCATGCATTGCTGCTCCTGTGATGGTACATTACTGATTCCTATAATGTATCTCACATCACTCCTGCAGTCATTATGAGAAGTAAGCTTTAGAAGCGGATGACTGCAGTAAGGTCAATATTCCCTACGTTTTTGACCGTTCCTCCTTCTTTTTCCAGCCTTGCTTGAAATTTCTTATTATGTGCTGGAAATTATCCAATTTCTTAGATCTATTCATCCTACATTATTTTTCTACATGTCCATACTTGTTACAAGCATAACATCTTGTGTGACCAGAAAAGTAAGAATAGGGATCATAATGTGTTTTTCTATTCTTTCTTCAATAGCAATCAACTGCTTTATGACCAAACTTGCTACATGAAAAAAAATATCCCTTAAAGAACCCTGAGTACCTTTCTGTGTAGAATCTGTTTGTTTGTGACTGAAACAATCTGCTTCTACAATAGGCTACAACATGCCCATAATTATGACATTTAAATCATTCAACATTATTGATCAAAGGAGGGAATGATTTCTTTTGAGAGTTCAAGATTGTCGGTTGACCTTTTGTTTCTTTCAACACATCAGGTTTTGCATTGAAATCGTTTGAATCTTTAGCACTTTCTTCTGAACTAGATTCTCCTTTAACAGTTTCATGAAAACTAAGACGAAATTTAACAGAAGGAGACCTTTGACTACTAAGAATATTTTCCATAATCTTAGTACTATCTTGAAACCTCAAGAGTTTATCTTTTTCTTCTAATTTACCTTTTAAATGTTTACCTCAGCATCCAATCTTTGGCATTGCTTCTTCATACTTTCTTCGACCCTTCTTCCTTCTTCTAATTGATCATTCAATTTTAAAATCTCTTCCTTCAACCCATTTTCTTGTTCTTCAAATGTTTGTAGAAGTTCTTCATTCTTCTTATTTTATTTTTCCAGATCTTCTTTCAGAGAGATGATTTCTGCTTCAAGTCCTTCACTGTGATTGGTTACTTCATCGCACAGCCTTTGATACTTGTTTATCTGTCCATTCATTCTAGAGATCATATCTTTGTAGATAGATCCTCTCTCATTAAATAATCTTTGTTGAATTTCAACTTTAATCTTAAGAACTTCTTCTAGATCCATAACATTACTTTCGATATCTTCACCATCACAAGAACAAAAATCAATACCTGTTTCATTTTCTTCATTTTCTACTGCACATGTTTTCTGGGATATCTCCTTTCTTTGAGTAGCCTTCTTCTTTTGCTTCCTTGCCATGAGCACTTACAGATCTTGGTAAGAATCTTCTTCATCCTCATTTGACACTTCATCATTATCTTCATTTGTATAATAACTCTTTCCCTTTTCAAATTGTTTCCCTTTATCATGATTTTCTTCATAAGGACATTTAGTAGCATAATGACCAAATCTTCCACAAGAAAAACACTTGAAGGGAAGCTTACCTCTGAATCTTCCAGTACCTGTTTGGAGTCTTCTCACAAAATTTGCTTCTTCTTCTTCTGATATATAGCTTGAGTCCTTGACAACTTCCTTTTCTTTTCCTTTTGCACATGCCTTAAAGGCAACTTCTCTAATTTGAGATGGACCTCCTTTTCTCATTTCAAAAGTAGTCAAGATACCATGTAGTTGAACAATAGTAAGAGTTTGCAGATCTTGCCTTTCTTCAATAGCTGATACTTTTGACTCAAATTTTGAAGTCAAAGATTTTAAGACTTTTTCCACCAGAGTAGTATCGGTTATGGTTTCACTCAAATTTCTCATACAATTTACAATATCATCTAGACGTAAAAATAAACTGGCAATACTCTCATCACTATGTATCCTTAAATTTTCATATTCAATTCTGAGAGTTTGGAGTTTTTCACTTTTTACCTTTGTATCTCCTTCATAGCTTAGAATTATTTTGTCCCATATTTCTTTTCCTGAATTTAACTGCACCACTTTAACAAATTCTGATTCAGACATGCTTCCTAATAAACCATTGACTACTTTGGCATTGATTTCATATTTCTTCCTTTCTGCTGCATCAGTAGGAATAATTTCCGGATACTGATAACCTTCTTCCACGATTGCCCATACTTCTGCACCAAGACTTTGCAAATATGCTTTTGTTCCTATCTTCTAGAATAACAGATTACCTCCATTAAATAGAGGTGGCTTTAGAGAAAATACTCCTTCATGACTTCCCATTGCAACGGATCTCCTTCAAGTGATCAAGCTTCTACAGAAGGACCTGATCTGATACCAATTGTTGGGAAAAATACTGAGAGGGGGGGATGAATCAATATTTAAATCTGACTGAAAAATTTTTACTTTTTTTTTTTCTTAAAAACCATATGCTACTTTACTGAACCCAACTCGCGTATACACGTGGATATCCTTAAGAAAACTTGCGTATGTTGAGAGATATTATTATGCATTTAATTCTTTACTTAGATCATTGCATCATTCATTTATCAGATGTTTAGTAAGTAGTAAACATGTGCAGTAATAACATAATAAACCATCACACATAAGAAAAGCACATGAACACCAGTATTTAAGGAGGAAACCCAATTCGGGAGAAAACCACCGCTGTTGTCGTCTTTGTCTTCAATATTTATTATAAAGAAAAATTCTTACAACTTTGTACTAGTGCAGACTTATACCAACACATAGGCACCCACCTACCGAAGGCTGCCACCTTCTCTCATTCTCTAGCCACTACTGGAAGGGAGATCCAACCCCCTGATCTCGTTTACCAGCCTCTCCTGGAAGGGAGCTACTACCCCCTGCTCTCATTTACCAGCCTCTCCTGGAAGGTAGCTACAACCCCCTCACTGAAGGCTTTGACCCTCAACACCATTGCGGACCACGTTTCATCAATTTTCATACTGGATCCAATAGCTTCCACACAAAACACCTTGTAGGCATCTTTTCATCATATTTTCAGACTGGACCCACTCCACACATTTAAGCTCAACATACATCAAACTGAAACTTATAACCCCATCAATTCATTAATTGAGTCATCAACCAATAAACTAACAAATTGATCTTTAATCAACATAATCAGCAACATAATCAATATTCAAACAACCCAGACCTGTATGAATACATCATTGACAGATAGCAGTAAAACAACAAAACAGATTAGACATTTCATTCCACATACTTCAGCAAAACCCTAGATTCCATACGTGCTTTTACTTCACTGAACCTATGTATATACGCGTTTTCACGGAAATAAACCTGCGTATACATCTGCAGATATTTCAGGACTATCCTCATATTCCATACACGCTTTTGCTGAGACCACCCCACTTATATACGCGCTTTCTCTGCCACAAACCTGCGTATAGATCTTCAAACATTGTAGGGCTGCACAACTCTTCAGAATAGATAAATAGCTCAGGTCTTACCCTTCACTTCAGCTAAGATTCACTAGATCATAAATCTAAACATTCCATAAACAGATCTAGAAAATAAATAGTCATTTCAGATCTATAGATCCATCTTCATCATTTTCTTCATAGGTGCATTATTAATTCAGATCAATCAATAAACTGTTGCCCTTCCATGCAGATATGCTTTAGAGTGAAGTACTCATTAAAACCCAGACCTATGCCCCATTTTCACTTTGATCCTCTTCTCCTTATATAGTTTTAGTCTTTATCAATACCATGAGTCAAAACCACTCAGCCGTTGATGGTATTCGTGGACGGGATCAAATAGATAATCAAGCGCTGAATACTATGGACCAATACCATGGTTATGTCCCCTGGTTTTATAAATTTAGAGCGCAAATAGGCATACGCTACTTGGTACGTACTTTTCCACGTAGATACGCTACTTTTCCTTTACAAACCCGCGTATGCTTTGTGACATATCTTATTTATCATTTCTTTGGCACTTACTGGAATTCCTTTCTCTCTCACATCTAAACTAATCTATAGCTACATCATCCTTACATATTTAACACATGGCTTGCTTATCATAGGCAACTCATTAAGTAGGATTCCATCAAGGACAACTTCACCAAGTAGGTTTCCATCAAGGACAACACATTGCATCATATTGCCAACAGATTTAATATACACATAAATAATATATCATTCCAAAGAATAAATGTTTTGGTCTTGTGGCATACACACATAAAATGGAGCTTTTTTATTTTTGTAGAAAATATGGAAAGGTGAAATATAAGGAAGAAACCTAGTGCAAAGGGCTTGAAAGACACAAAATCCTATGCAATATAATCATGAAAAGATAAACAAAATCAAGTGCATAAATTATGGCATCCATTATGAGGCTTACAACTCAATATCTCACAAGTAATTTATGCTATATCGTAACAAATGTATATCTAAAATATGATAGGTACCATCTACTATTACACAACATAGATAAATCTACAATCTTAGAGGTACAATCTGCTGCAATATAACATAAGTAAATCTATGATTCAACAATGAATCTAATAGCTGAAAATGACATAGTTTGTGAAGAAAAAAAATGCACATGAAGTGATACACAGAGGAAGAAAAAATACTACATATTCCAATGCCTGGAATGAACATAAGTGTCTTCATTAATATTCAAGAATGAAATACATGTCATATGCCCAAACATGTGAAACTTGTAAAACAATTACAATCTCTAAAATAGGAAAATTTATCCAAAAATTGGAACCTCCTTTTAAAACAGAATTGAGAACCCCTACTACTAAGTTCCTCTTCCATTTTATATGGAAAGAGAGCTCAAATCATAGTTACAAAATATCTTTAATGCTAGAACTATATGAACAACCCAACTATTTCAGCGTGTGAATGACCTAGTTGTGGTAATGATCACCTAACAAAATCGATTCTTCTCTTGAAAATGCAAAATTAATAAAATATGAAAAACATGAGGTGTCATAATTGATAAAAAAAATATCTACATTTTTAATTTATTTGATTCCCTATGGCTAAATCAAGTTCCATTAACTAGCTTAGGAGCCTCAACATATCGTAACTATATTAAAAGAAAGGTTACAAAATCAAAAAATTATGGTTTCCTTGAATTCCATTTTCTTTAAGCCCCTCACCATTTTTCCTCCATAGGACTAAGTGCCATGACCAAAGGCTTAACGTTTAGGTTCTAGGCCTTTTATAATCTTGTCAAAGGCCTATATCTTCGTGTATTTATTCTCCAACTTTGGAATTTCTGAGTTCCATGACCAAGCTCTATTCAACATTGGAGCTCCCTGGGCATAATAACGTTTTTCAAAAATATTTTACATTAGTGTTTTGATATCTACATCCCTGATATGCTCCATTACACTTCGGTTCTCATCCTTGATCTACGCCCTTGGTACTTTCGATCACTATGCCCAAGTTCCACTCAACATCAGATTCCCTTCCATCATCACATTAGAACATTCCCATAAAATAATTAGACTGGACTTACGAAAAATTCAACTTCCAAAATTCTAGCCTCTTAGATGATGTCATTCTAATCACATCAACACCACGTAGTTCCTCTTTAATCATGAAACATGTCATATGGATCTTTACAACTAGGCCACCCCAAAATGCCTAAACCGACTACCACATGTACTCCATACTACTATGTCATGCTAATGTCATCTGCCTTGTTAGCTTCTTAGGGTCAGTCAACTCCTCCCATGTGTCCTATCAAAGGAGAGATAAAGGTTCCATGGGTCCTTTTCATTTCTTACTCTCTGCAACCCTTTACATTTTTAGAGGGATTTCAATTGTTAAGGAGTTACAAAACTTTGAGGTTTTGGTACTGCTCTTCTCTAATGTCTGACCTCCCGAATTTTGGAGTTCAATGGTCAAAATTTCCAATATTTTGCTATTTTTATATTCTCCTTCCTATATTAGGTTTTTATATGCCATATGATCTAGCCCTTACTCATATCCAATGTGCTAATTGGCTCCTCAATTTTGTCTCTCCCTTTTGATTTCTACCTTCGAATTTTAGCTCTCTTGCTTTTGGATTTCCCTTAGTCAACCAAGTTTTAACCAATCTTCCATTATACCAGAGATGAAAAATAGTATCATTTGACACAAATACAATATGGTATTAAAAATAACAACAAATTACACTGTGCTGAGGAAGCTTTCAAGCTCTTTTCTTGATTGCCTCCACATTTTTCACAATGACATACCTTCTACACAATTCGTACATAGCAACTAAACAATAATTTTGTTCATGTTGACACCTATAAACAATGTTGGTCACTACCACAATAATACCCATGCCAATGATGGGCCCATACAATATAAGTGGTAATATATTAATAATAAATAATACATATCTCCATCTTTTGAAGATCATTAGTCAATAATGGAAAATAAAATGGCTTAAAATGAAGGAAATTTAAATTTTTGGTATATTTAGGTTTCTAGAGTGCCTTTGTAAGCATAGAGTGTGGGATTAGAGTCATAATTCACTAAGTTTATTAGCAAGTGTGGAATAGGTTGAAATTTATCGAATGTAGACAACACTTTGTATAATGAAAGATATTTGGAAAATGGAATATATTGGTAGAAATCTCTCTATATAACCATCAATTTCAGTGAACACATTTCGAGGAAGTATTTTTCAAGAAGTCATGAATCTAAAAGATAAAAAATTCTCAAACGATCACGTTTTTTCCCTCTGCAGAATGAAATCTATATGGACAAGCATTTTCTAATAGATAACATGATAAGGAGAGTGTTTATATGGTTAGTACTTTTACATGTATCACTATGTGTTTATTTTTCATTATTTCATTTTAAGCTCTCTTTCATATATATATTATACAAATTTATTTGTGTAGGAGAACAATTACATAGATCTAATTAATCGATCAAAGGTTTTTCTCTCATAATAAATTCTTTTTAGAGAGTGGAATCTCTCTCCAAAATCATTTATTAATATCTCTATATAAGTGCAATTTCATAGAGTTCTAGATATGCACAGAATGAAGGTTTTACATAGGACAGGGTATATGTAGGGGAACGAGGATTGGAATATGGAAAAGAATTTTTTATTTTGTGTAATGAATAATGTGCGGATGATGTGATATGTGCAAGAGAACAGAGGTGTGAGATGAACAAGTATTTTCTCGATTGAGGTTGAAGGAGATAACACAATATTATTGATTCAACCAATCAATTGAATAATGATATGGTTGTAATGAAAGCTTGCCATACAAATCTATTGGCACCACAAAATCTTTGTTTATGGTTATCTTTGTGTAATAGAGCATATGTGTGGGGCTATGCAGGAAGTCCATTATGTAGAGGAAGGTTTTAAGATTTCATTATGTGGACCTCCGCATTCCAACAATAACAAAAAAATTTCTCAATTCATACATGCTCACACTCATAAACAAGATCAATTTTATGTAGAGTGCACAAATTTTTTTTACAATGAAAGCTCTTAAATCTATTCACATCAAACTCTCTATCTAAGAAATGTATTTTTTTTATTTTTTTCATGGTTATCTTTATGAAATTAGGCATATGTGGAGGAGTGTGGAGAATTCTTTCAAGATTTCACTTTGAAGACCGTCATACTCTGCACTAAAGACCTTGCTAATTAATTGTTTAAAGGTAGTGTTCTCATAATTAGGGTAGTCATATTTGTGTTGAGTATGAAAGTGGAATTAAAAATTGTATTGTAGAAAATGTGAAATGTCATCATATTAACAAGCATGAAACTTTTATGTAATAGGAAAATGTGAAATATCTTTAGATTATGAATTAATGATATTAATTTCCTTCTACACTTCCTTCTTCACATATATAAAATGACCAACTAAATTTATAAGAGTTTTAAATGGAAAATAATTTAAGATTAATTTTTAGTTGGCAACCATGTTGTCTCAAAAAGAAAAAAATTCACACACATATTAAAACATTTACTTGTTTTTCTTGTAGTTGTGGATGAATATGTAAATAATGTCAAAGATATATCCTTGATCTCAAGGAAAGTTATATTGATGGTATATTTCAATTGATGGAGCAACTTTTCAAAACTTTCCACATAAATAAATCCCTTTGCGAAGATATGTTTGGATGGTGAAATCTCCTCGCGTAACACATAATTAGCCAACAAACCTAATTAATCAATTAAAATTTGCATGGAGTATAGAGAAAACTCATAATAATCAAATATTATCTCATGTGGCACTGCATGATTTCATTCTGTTTCAATAAATCAAATGCCTAAACTAATTCATTAGTCAGCAAAAATTTCAGCAGTCAATTGTGTGAAGGAATATTTCAAGATTTAATTGTGCGGAAGTAAGGGAATGAGCGAAAAGAAATTTGTACGGTTGAACCTTCATTCCTTAAATTTTTCACTTTTCTATATATTACCCATCCACATGTACTAACGTTCTCGATTGTCAATTAATGAATATCAAAAGGTTACACATTAAAGGATTGTGTAGAATTCGTAATCAAGATATTATCTTATAAAGGGAAGCCTTCTTTCTGTGTGTTTCACATAGATCTAATTTCACATATTTATCATAATATGACATATATAAATGTTCTTATATTATGGTTAAAGAAAAGCAACATTGATACATCGTGCAATGTGCTTAAAGATTGTAGGGATTTTTAGTACATTTACATACAATAAAAGATCTATCTATGCTTTTGTATTGTATATAAGGAAAGTTATTCAAATCTCAATAGCTATATTTAGTGATTGTATTATTTGGAGACCTATGTCTTAGATCCAAAAACTTTTTTAAATGTTGGTTTTTATTTTAATATATATATATATATATATATATATATATATATAAAATAAAGTGTAAAAGCATATGTTCAAAACCATATGAAATATGTTCTCATCATATTCAAAATATGGGCATTAAAACAAACTTTCTCAACATAATCAAATATTTAATACAATGATTTATTTTGTTATACACAAAAATGTTGTGTGGGAAGCATAATTAATTCATTAATATTCATATGCACAATTAAACTGAGCTTTGACTGTGTAGAGTGAAAGAGTATGAAGGAACTACAATGCGAATTTTCTCCAGATTTTTGTATTCTATGGAATGAAATATGTATAGTTCTCAAGCCATTGTGTTATCATTTTATGTATCAAATATGTATGTATAAGATCTAAAGTTATTGTCAAATGTTCAATTTCATTTTAACTAATAAGACAAAACTGAATATAATAGAAAATCTCAAAGCATATATTTATAAATTTATGGAAAACATTATCATAACATTGATACATGTTTACTTTGAGTAAAAATTGTATCGATATTCAAACATCAATGACCATAGCCATAATTTAGATATATATGAGATCATATTCAAAAAATAGTCATTAAACATAGATTTGTTGAACAATTTTGGAATTCTAGCAATGACAAAGTTGTAAATTAAATGTGTTTGTTCTAACATAAATGAGAATTTCACTTCATTAAAACATAACACTAAAAAATTTATTTGTAATGAAAAACAATAAATTTTACACAATAATTACAAGAGGTAACCATAACATAATAAAAAAATATAATTTTCTAATATTAGCTAATACAAAATAAAATGTTGAACGATTCGAGGATATTTACACTATGCAAAATCATCTCCCATGACTATGCTTCTATTATATGTGTTAAAACTTCACAACTTGGTCAACAAATCCATTCACCTTATTTTTAATGTAATCCCTATTAAAAGCAACTGTAATTTACATTTTTATGTTTTTATTGAATATTTATTTTTCAATTTTCCTAACTTATTGAACTTGTGTAGCTGGTACATAGTTTTTCTTATTGAATTTAACAAAATTAATTATCTATTTGGTAATTTGTTCTGTAGTAAAATAAATGATGTTTTCTAACTCTGCTACCTTTGACTAGTTTTTCCACTCCAATTCAACTTTTAACATGTCACTTGAAATTAATTCATAATTCAACAAGATGCATGAACCATCTAAGAATTGTATAATTTATGTTTCCCTAAGATATAGATCACTACCTTTCTTTCTTATCTTATCAAAGTCATAAATGATTTCCTTAAGCGTATCGATTCTCTCTAAGAATCTAGCTTCTAATTTCTTTTTTCGATTAACATCTAGAACCTCTTGGTTTTTCTTCATGAAATCAAGGAATAGTGCAAGCCTCTAACTAAAATAAAATAAATAGTTGTTACTGAATTTATTATGTTCCTTAAGATTGTTATTAACCAAATTAAAAGATGTGCTTATTTCGACTTGGAAACCCATTAAATTAAAAATTTATTTCCATACATCATCAATAATATTCATATTTTCAGCATATGTTATTAATGATATGTGAATTTGATGAATTAATAAAATGATAGCTTTGTTAGATGTTTGCTATGTTGTAGTAAAATAACTTGACAATGAATTTGATTATATTGTCAATAGATTCATTAACAGAGGAACTAGATTTAGAAATTCTTTTAGATTTTTTAATCTATTTTTTAGTGGTATCTTTTTTTTTGGTTTGTTTGTAAATATTTCGAGAAACTACATCATGTTCCAAATCTTGGGGGGAGGCCCTCAGCATTTCAAAAATTAAAATTCCAAAATAAAATAGAGGAGAAAACATAGTAAACAAAACCATAAAGAAAATGTTTATTAAAAACGAGAATAACTGTAAAAGATACATTTTGGTGGCCAAGTTGTCCTAATGTTACTTCTTACTTATAGCCTTTTTTAGTTAAAATACCACAAGTAAGCTCCATGGGTTTGTAAATACCATGGGTGGACATCACTTAAAATAGCATGTGTGGATAAATACGATGGGTGGATGAATACCATGCATGTATACCACTTACAATACCATGGGTAAATTCCCTAGGTGGATGAATACCATGGGTGAATGAATACCATGGGTACATGCCACTTTCTATTGAGATCATTCCTCCCTCCTTAAGAGTAACTGGTCCGATTGTGTGAATTTCCCTTGTGAGAATCATGTGTTGAATAAGAAGAGCCACTGAAGAGAAGGGTTTTGTGTGGTTAACCCATAACCATTATGAACACACAGCCGAGGATAAAGATACCCGATAATTCTTGTGACCTACTGTAATACTAACAATGTGCATCCTAGAAAATAGTCTTTGATGAAGTGTGGGTTTGTGAATGACCCATAATCATGTCAAACAAAGATTTAAGGATAGGAAGACCGTGTAATTCTTGTGACCGACTGTGATACTAACAATGTGCGGTGTAGCTAATGGACTTTGATGACAAGGATTTTGTGTGGTTGACCCATATATGTGATGTTGGCTATGGATAAAGTAGCGGCTACCTACATAGCTTGGGCTGGGATGGAATGTCTCCAAAGAACCCAAGTGAAATGCTATTATGATGAAAGAGATGAATTTGAAGTAGGGGCCTACAAAAGAGTGGTGGGAGGGCATGTCCCCAAAGAGAACCCACTATGAATACTTCTCTAGACATAAAAACTAATTGTAATGGGAATAAATCAGTGAATATAACTCATAATAATTATTATAACATGTTTTTGGAAATATAATGACCATTCTACATCTTCCTATGAGATTGAAATCCTTATCTCCACACTCTAGAAACTCATATTCATGCTACAATTGTCCCACTATCATACAATTCCTAAAAAAAATAGTTGATTTTAAATCAGTGATATATCCCTCATCCGAACTCTAATTTGAACAATTTGTTTTTTTGAAACTAGGTGATTTTTTGCAATGAATCCAAATCTGTTATTTTTTCTTCTTCTAAAATTCTGCATAAAAGCTTCAAAAAATGACTCGAGAGTCATCGTCCATGAATTTTTGTGAGAAAAAATTTTGCAACATAGTTGACTTTTAAAACCAAGAATAATTCCAACAGCTACATTAAGGTGGGAAAATTTTCCTTTTACAAGGTGTGACTTGTTATTTATAACATTTTTTAGTTACAATACTAGAGGTAAACTCCATTGGTGGGTAAATACCATGGGTGAATAAATACCATGGGTGGAGGTCACTTATAATACCATGGGTGGATAAATACCATGGGTGGATGTCACTTACAATACCATGGGTAAATTCCATGGGTGGATAAATATTTTTATGAAACAAACTCACAAAATAGAAGAAAAGATAAATCGATGAATTAGAAATAAGCCTCTTTGAGGGGGAAACCTCTTTTACATTACATAACTAAACAATTATTTGATGTTACAAATGAAAAAATATACCTTCTATATATAGGAGTCTAAGCGGACACAATATCTACCTACCTACCTATTTTGATATCAAGTACATTAAGGGAAAGGAGAACAAGGTTATATATGCTCTCAGCAAGAAAATACATTTGAACCATGCTGCAAGAGTGAGATCATATGGGAGAGATCTACAAGATCATATCTTAGAGGAAGGACAACATGATGACAGGTACAAGGAGCTTATGTACATGTTACAATAGGGTACAGGTGATGAGGACATGGATTATCGTCTTAGAGAAGATGGCTTGGTGATATTTAGGGACATAATCTATGTGTCGGGTGATAGTGAGCTCAAGGAGCTTATATCGAGGGAGTTTCATGTAAAATTGTATTCAAGTTAGCCAGGATATCATAATACATTGACAACAATTAATAATTTCTACTACTGTTCAAATTTGAATAAAAAAGTGGCATAGTTTGTGGCGAGATGTTTTGATTGTCAACAAGTAAAGGTTGTGTGTAAGAATCTAGGTGGATTGTTTCATCCTATTCTAATTCTAGAGTGGTCATGGGAGGTCATTTCCATGAATTTCATTATATTTTTTCTGAGAAGATAAATCCAACATGATTCTATCATGGTGGTGGTAGACATGTTGAGAATGGTAGATCAATTTATTCTAGTGAAGACTAATTATTCATCCAGTGACATAGCATAGGTCTTGATCAGGGAGATCATGAGATTGCATGGTGTTATGAAAAATAGTGTGTCAGACATAGACACCAAGTTCACATCCAAGTTTTGGAAGGATTTGTTTGAAGGATTGGGGAACGAGTTTGGCTTCAACACAACTTATCATCAATAGAAATATGGACAAAAAAAATTGGTTCACATGGTATTGGAGGATATGCTGAGGACGTATGTCATGCATTAGCAGAGGATATGGGAGGAGTGCCTTCCATTGGTTGAGTTTGCATACAACAATAGTTATCAGGAGTCACTAAGGATGAGTCCATTTGAGGCCCTAAATGGAAATAGTGGTAACACTCCCATCAACTCAAGTGACCGAGTCAACGGGGTAATTATTGGACCAGACATGTTGGTAGAAATGGAAATAAAATTCTGGTTATAAATACGAATCTAAAGGAAGCATAGGACACAAAGAAAATTTATGGAGACCAGGATACGACATTTAAGGATTTTTTGGTTGGGGAGCATGTGTATATTCACATCAAGCCCAAGAAGATCCCCTTGTGGATTGGATCATGTTCTAAGTTGGCACCATGGTATTACGCTATTGCTTAGATCCTTGACACGATTGTATTAATTTCCTACATACTTGCACTTCCCCTGAAAGTGAAATTCCATGATGTTTTTCATGTTTCATTTCTTAAATGATATGTAAAAGATATTGATCATATTATTTATTGGTTTGCGTTGTGGGTGTAGAAAGAAGGATAATTACAGTGGGAACCCCAATGCATATTGTAGTAGAAACATCTCATTCTCCATAACAAAGCACTCGAGCAGGTTAAAGTGTAGTGGAAGCATTTTTGGCCCAATGAAGATACACTAGAGATGACTAATCAAGTATGAGATAGTATTCTTCATTGTTTTTCAGTGAAGAAAAATGAGTTTTGGTATTTGTACATATTTATGTATGTTTTCTATTGTAAATACCACAATGAGCTAAGCTATAAGACTTCAATAAGTGGTATGGCTGTCATTTTTTACATGATGGTTTTGATTTTGATATATTTGTTTTTGTAAATAAAATAATGAGTTGGGTTACAAAACTCCATAGGTAGTATGTATTTTATTTTCAGTGTTTTTACTAGGTATAATTATGGTTTAACACTAAGAATAGTGTTCCCCTAAGGGGGAGGGGCTTGTAACAAATCCATGTTAAAATTTCATGTAATGAAAGTTAATAAAATTAAAATAAGACCACGGGAATGGACACTTAATCCAAGTTGAATGTTGGGAAAACTATCCTAGTGTTCATCACTTCTTGTGTTTTATGGTTGAGGAAAATTGGAAAAGGAAATAAATATGGATTTGGAAATGTGAAAAGGTATTTTTGGGAATATTAATTACAAAAATAATGGAGATAATGGTAAAATTAAGTTGAATGGTCATAGGTTTCATGTGAGGAGTAAAATGAATGAAAAGAATTTAAAATTGAACAAATTATAGACCTCATGAGTAAAAATACCTTAGAGCATCTCGCGGCAATATTTGCAAGATTTTGGTAGATTTTTGTTAGTTTAGTGTTAGAATTGTCTCAAGGAGGATAAGGCACCAAGAGAAGAAAGAAATAACTCAAGCAGGGGGAGGAAATGAAAATAAATGAACGACAATGAAATGCAATGGAAGGCAAGGATCAAGAAGCTTTCGTGGGGATACTTTTAGGTAACATATTTCATGTGTAATTTCGTAGTTGGTTTTGAAAGTCATGGTAGGTGCATGCCTATATATGGTTCAATTATTATCATTGGAATCAATTTTATTGGGTTTTGACAGTGGATTTTAGCCTAGCCTTACCATCTCTGGATATCCATGGTGTGATGGTATTGTTCTTGATTTCAAGATTTGGATTTCCAGATGGTTTTTGAATCCAAAGTGAGTTGGTCTCAGCAAAAATTCCAAAAGGCCTAGGAATCCATTTACCGATAATGGAGGGACACATGGTAAATCCTTAGGGTGAAGAAAATTATGAGGCATCAAAGCTCGGTTCAACTTTTTGATCTCGACACCAGTTTAGGTGTGATGATGGTATGGAGAGGGTAGAGGTGGTTTAACCTTTATATTCTCTTTATTTTCTTTGGATTGGTCTATCCGATAATATCCCACATCTTTCTTGGAATATGGCACGAGGGTGATTGGCTAAATAGATATTTGGCCCAACCAATGTATGGTTTGGTGGAATGTGGAAGTCTCGAACCCGATCAATATTTTCCTATGTTTAATAAAGCTAATTTCTCTTACTTTTGGTAAGGAAATGTAATGGATAAAATTTAAGTTTAATGGTTTTTCTCTTGGTGTTATTTACCTAGTTATATGTTGTTTATAAGCATGGTTTCATGACAAATTTGAGTCATGGCTGTTTTCATGTTTTCACTCATAACTAAATATATAATGAATCCAATACCGAATTAATGTTAAGATAATTAAAGAGATAATATAGCCATGCTTATTGTTAAACCTCATATGAATTTTCAGTCCCTCATGTTTATACTTGCATTCATGACCTGTAGGTTGCATATTTACTAGGTGTTTCACATAATTTCAGTCCTAGTTGGGGATGGTAAGGTTAAGTCCTCGTTCCATTTTTTGGTTTACAATCATTTTATTCATGTATTTTATCATTTTTGGAAGTTTCATATCTTTATAATAAGAGGCCTAGCACTATCCATGGAAAATAACCTTAATTATTGTAGTCAGTGGCACAACCCTAGAAGCAAAACTCCATACTTGCACTGATGGAAGACTATGGGAGTGACTTGGAACCCATATTTGATTTGATCCCTTGGAAAGGGACCAAATGGGAACCCATAGTTTCTTGGAGGCCTTGGAAAGGGATAAAATACGGATCTATGTCAAGAAAAAGGTGTTTTTTCATAGGGGTTGGAGACCTTGAGGGGTTGGGTTAGTCCTAGAGGTCCCGTGGCACCTGAGGGAAGTCACTAAGATCTTTTTGTGTAGAATATATCTTATTAACTTCATCTAGGAGATTGATTTATATCATAGTGACCCTTAGCACATGTTTACCCTCCACAAGATGGCTTAGGTGGGAAAATATGGGAGGAGACATTACCACCCACACTTGGGAGGATCTTCGGCATTTTCTACATGCACTCTAAATTATCAAGCCAAAAAATATGACCAGTTTAATGACTTTCCATCATTCATAACCTATTTCAATAGGACTTCCCACCCTTAGAGAAAGGTCTCTTTGCTCTCCTGACAAGAAATTCTACAAGCTAAGATAATGAAGAGCTGATAGAAACTCCTAAGAGACTTTGTATTATACAAATTGGTAGGTGTCTATTGAAATTTTTATGGATCTTTCACCCAAAATTTAATAATGTCTCTTGTCCTCACATAGTTTTTGATGGCATTGAAGTATGATTCCATAAGTGTTTCTAGCTCAGGAATGTGATACATAAGTTAATAATCTTCCACGAGAAAATTGGCAAGATTATGTCTTGTCGCATTGTTCAATGTCACGGTCTTCACATTATGAAACAATCCAGCTAATGACATATGCACATGGAAACATTGGATATCTGCATGAAAACCTATATAATCCTGACCTTTAAATAATAAGAGATACCTTTAGGTCCTATACATTTTGTCATGTTAGATTTAACTCCTTTTCCACAAATAGTTTGGTTTTCGCATAAACTAGTAAGTTCACTAGAATTCTCTCAACCACTTCCCCAGTAGTCCTTTCAGTGTTATATTTTGAAGAAAATCTATTGGGCTACATGGTAATAATGAATTCTAGATATAATTTCTAAAAAATCGTGGCACTTGTGGGAGAGAAAATGTACTCATGGCAAGCAATCATTAACTTTTACAATTGTAACATCAAAGCAAGATTAGGTAAAAAACAAAAAAATACTGAGAGATGTTATGGAATTTTCATGATAAAGTGAGGCAGGTTGGTTGTGGGATATGTGCATTTCACAATCCCAATAGCCAAGGGTGCAACCTAAGGCTAGATAATGCACAATGTGCAGTTCACCCTAGGCTGGTACTCGCGGAGACTGCACATTACACTCTATCACTGGCCAAGGTGGAAAATTGAGCCCTAGAACTGTGCAATGTGTAGTTGGGACAACCTGTATTACACATTGCACAATCTCAAAGGCCAATCTCTCGGCTTGAGCCTTATACTTGCACAATGCCCAACTGGGCAAGGTCAAAACTGGACAAGGGAAAGTGAATATCTACCGAGTGAAAGTGTGGGAAAAAATTAAATCTAAGTGGTGATGTGAGTTTGAGTGCATGTATCACTAATTATGAACATATAAATGTAACTAAAGTTAATAAACTCAACAAATAGATGGAAAATCAAATATGTGAGAAGAGTCACTGAAACAAAGACCATGAGTGAAAATAAAAGAAAATTGATGTGACACCTGCAAAAGGAACACGAAAAACTAAAACACTTCTACCAGCTAATATAATTTAGAAATATAGAAACTATAAATAGAAATAAGAAAAAAAAACTCTCACGTAAGAGAAACGACAAAAAGCAACAGAAAAAATAGCAAATGATAACAAAAGCAAAACTCATGTGGAAAAGTGACGATAACTCCACTGAATGATCTTCCTATGAATTCTAGAGCTCTAACGTTGAATGAAAAAATGAGATCTAGAGGTGTGAATTAAATATATTTGATCAAATTATGTTTTATGATGCGCATGCCTAAAATCAAGGAAAAAGCGACACTTGGCAGAAATTTCTAGAATAACAATTGTGCCACCTTTGGGAAACTAGTAATGAATTCGTCTTTTCTAGGGATGGTTTTTCACTTTTTATATTTTTTATTTCTTTTCATATTTTGGGAAAATTTCCATGCAAACTTCCGGAAAATGTTGTGCAGTTATAAGGAACTCAAAAAATTTCTAGCTCAGTGCATTGCATATTTTCTAATCTCAAGGGATGAATTGTGCAATTTCTAGGCTTAGTGTTGGATTGTCATTCATGACTATGTAGTTTCTGAGATCAAGGTAAAACTTCCGGTATGGATTGTGGAATTCCAATCATCAAGGTTGGATTTCCCTCATGGCTTGCGAAGTTTCTAGAGGCAAGCTCAGACTCTTGCAAGGTCAATTCACGAGGTTATCTTGTGACTTAGAAATATCAGCTAAGTGTGAAAACAAGAAAACACAAGAAAAAATGAAAAGAATAAGTCTCAATAAAATCATCAATACTTGATGAGAGTAAAATATAATCTCCCGTCAATAGGAAGAAAGGCTATAAATTCAAAGCATAGGAAAAATTTTGGTGGTTTGTTGTAGCTTCTACAACATTGGCTAAAGCAACATCCTGTACAATTAAATGGATGTAAAATAGAATTTAATATGAATACTACCTTTAGGTTCTTATGACCCCCTTAGAGGAGTTGATTGGTTGGAAAAATTTATATATATATATATATATAATAAAATTATTTAAAAATAATGTCCCATATCTAACTGATGAAGAAAATGTGCAAGTAACTTGAGGTATACCAAGACCTATGTCCACCGAACAAGTTTTGGCGTTGCAGTTGAAAAATTATGCATGAAATGTATGTAAATTATTTTTTGTTCATATAGAAGAAAACAAACAAAAATAAAATATAATGTTATAGATGATATGGTTGTAATAAGATAATTTAAATATATTTTTCCATAAGAAATTTCAGAATTAACGCTAAGAAGAGACATAGAAATTTCAATTGATGTAGTCCAAGGAGCCATACATGTGTCTAAAGCCCCATGTAGAAAGAGAATCTGTGAAATTATGGAATTTAAAATCTAGTTACAAGGATTATTAGAAAAAGAACACATCAGACCCAGTGTTGTTTGTAAAGAAGGATGGAACTTTCAAGATGTGAATATATTATCTACAATTGAATAATTAGTAATTAAGAATAAATATCCGTTACCATGAATAGACGAGTTGTTTGATCGATTCATAGGGGAAATAATGGTCTCAAAGATATACCTTATATTGGGATATTATAAATTAAGGATCTAATATGAGAACATACACAAGACTACATTAAGAAATAGGTATGGACACTACAAATTTAAAGGCGTACCTTTTGGCCCTACCAATGAACCTGCTGCTTTTATGTGCCTAATGAACAATGTGTTTAACAAGTATTTAGACAAATTTGTACTCGTTCTCATAGATGATATTGTGATATATTAAAAAATGAAGAAGAACATGAATAACACTTAACGATAATATTACAAACCTTTAGAAAACATCAATCGTACACACATTTTAGCAAGTGTGATTTTTAGAAAGATAAAATTCAGTATTTGGGTCAAGTTATCTTTAAAAAAGGCATGTATGTTCATATTGAAAAGGTTAATTCCATCTTAAACTCACTAGTACCTAAGGATGTAGCATATAGTAGATCATTCATGGGCATGACTAGTTATTACTGAATATTTATTGAAGACTTTTCGAAATTATCCTATCCGATCCATTATTTGTAAAAGAAGGGAATGAAATTCAATTGGATAGGGAAATGTCAAGAGATTTTTTATATATTACAAGACCTATTAATAGTAGCGCCATTTTTAAACATGGCTAATCCAAGAAAAAATTGTGTTCTATGTATATATGGATTTTTTGAATGGTTGGGTAGTTTATTAATGCATGAAAACTATGTAGTTGATTATGAATTAAAGAATTGAAGCCTCATGAAAAGAAATATTTCCTTATGACTTGTAATTAGTTGTTTTTATAAACACATTAAAAATTTATAGATATTACTTATTTGGGAAAAGGTTTACTCTTATTAATCACCACATAAGATTATTTTTTTTCATCCAAATATATTTAAATGTTAGATATGCAAGGTAGATGACATTTTCAAGTGAATTTGAATTTGAGATCAAGAAAAATAAAGGGACAGAGAATAAATTAGAAGATGAACTAAGCATAAGTGCAAATCATTTAGCTAAAATCTATGTCAGTAGTGCAAAGAGAGATTTCGCAAAAGAGATGAGAATCATAGTCATGAAATATTAAATTTATAGACAATTGTAGAAAAAATTTACGTCATGGATAGCTTCCTTGTGATGTAGAAAACCTTTATGAGTTATTAACGTTCATGTAAATAATATATGTTCCAAATGAAGCGATTGTGAAGTAGTTAATTCTAAATGAACACCATCAAAAACCTTTTTCAGGTTATCTTGGATATCAACAAATGTTCATAACATTAAGAAAATAATGAAATGGGAAGTGGCCAAGTGTTTAGCCAAGTCTTTTGAGTTCTTGTAGGTGAATGTAGGACACCAAAACCCAACTAGACTACAACAAAATTTACCCATTTATAAGTGGAAATGGGAAGTTATTTCTTTATATTTTATCACAAGTATTATAAGAGAGAGAAGAAAACATGATTTTCTTATGGTAGTAGTGGATAAAATAAGTAAGGAAACACATTTCATACATGTCCACTCCAAATTTGGAACCACACATCGTGCAATTTTTTTATGAAATACCTCTTTTGCTTACATGGTATACTGAAAATAGCTATATCAGAAAGAGACACTGACCTTGCGTCAAAATTATGGAATATAGGTTGTTGTTAGGAGTAATTGTTCTTCAAGAAATGGAACATATGGAACAAGTGGTAAAGAAAATAAGACAAAATTCGAAAACTTTCTAGGATAGGTAGAGAGCCTACGTAGATCAAAATATAATGCACAAAGAATACAAAGTGGGAGAAAATGTATACTGGAATATGAAACCAAATAATAGTACATTGAGATTAGGCACTTTTGCTAAGTTGTCACCGTGGCTCTCTCGACCATTAGAGATACTAGCTAGACTTCAGTCGGTGGCCTACGAGCTTGCATGACCAATTCATATAAAAGTGCATAATGTTTGTCATGTCTCTTAATTGAAAAATCATGTTGGTGATAATTCTCAGATGATTGATTGAAATTTTCTACAAGTGAAACCATGAGGAAAGTTACATGTTGAACCACTACAAGTATTAAATCAGAAAGAAGTTATTCTCTATAATTGAGTCATTTCCTAGGTTAAATTAATATAAATATAGCAATTGCACCGACGAGATAAAGTTTATAGGCAATTGTAGCAGAAATTTACATCATGTAGATCTTCTTGGTTATCTATAAAATCAAGATGGATTATTAAAAAACATGAAAGGAGTATATGTTCCACATTAAGCTACTTTGATGTAGCTGTTTTTGAAAAAATACGACTGATTTTTTTTTTCTTTCAGGTAATCTTAGATATCATAAAACTATTATAGCATCAAAAAAGGAATTTTACTGGCCAAGCATGAAACAATAAGTGGTTGAGTATTTCAATCAATGATTAGAGTGCCAACGGGTGAAGGTAGAACCTCCAAACCCAGCTACAGTAACAATTCCCTTACTATTTTTTTACTTGAAATAGGAAGTTATTTCTTTACCTTTTATAACTCGTATTCAGAGACAAGAAAGACAACATGATTCTATTATGGTAGTAGGGGATATAATTAGTAAGGAAACACATTTTATGCATGTCCACTCAAAATTTTGAACAACACAGATTTCGTATATTTTCAGGAATAAAATATTCAGTTACATGGAACACCAAAAATAGTTTTTCAGACAAAAACGCTAAGTTTTCTTCAAACTTATAAAAGACACTATTTGGAGGAATGTATATGCAACTCAACTTTAGTACAACTTACCATCCTCAAATAGATGGTAAACGAATAATAATAAATCAAATATTGAAAGGCATGTTGAGGATGTATATTATGGATCGACCTACTAAGGGGAAGATTATTTACACCTACTAAAATTTTCATAGAATAAAAACTATGACGAATCTATCAAAATGCGTTGTTTTGAATCTATTTAAGGGTCTAAGTGTCACATTCCTATAAAATGGAGAAAACAGAAAGATAGGTTGTCGTTAGGACATGATATTATTCAAGAAATGGAACAAGTGTTAAACAAAATAATACATAATTTATAGACTTCGAAGGATATGTAGAAAGGATACGTAGATGGAAAGATAATGCACAAATAATGAAAAGTGGGAAAACATGTATACATCAAATTTAAACCAAATAAGAGTACAATTAGATTAGGAACTTATGCTATGATGGCAACAAGGTTTGTTGACCATTAGTGATAATAGATAGAGTTGGGCCCATGGCCTCCTAGCTGGCATTGCCAAGACATATAAAATTTCATAATTCTTTTCATGCCTCTCTATTGAAAACATATTTTCACGATATTTTTCATGTAATTGATTGAAATGTGCTACATGTGGAACCGAAAGGAGAGTTTCAGGTTGAGCCACTACAAGCACTAGATCAGAGAGAAACTATGCTCAATAATGGAGCCATCACCTAGGTTAAAGTGTAATGGAATCAATTCTCCTCAAAGGTGATCACCTTGGAGATGGAGGATAAAACATGCGAGGAAATTAATCTTAAAATTAAGATAAATGTTATAATTGTGTTGAAATTTTTTCTTCATCCTAATATGGTAGAAATGTTGCGATATAATGTTAAACATTTTGACTAACGCAAATTACATAAGAATATAAAATAAATTAAACTAAAAAAATCGACTAAATGAAAGAGTAATGCAATGTAATGTAAACATTTTAACTCGGTCAAAAAAAAAAAAAATTACCCTCAAAATGAAAATAAAAATCAACAATCACTGGTGATATTTAGAATTCATGGTATTTATGTGGAATCTAACCTATTTTAAGGTGTTAAATAAACAAGCCTATATCCATCTTCATTGTATCTAACAAGCACCATAGGGATTAAATATCTCTGGATGGAAAATTATTTGATCCCTCTCAATGCGTGGTAGATGCAACTTTAATATTGTTCTAAGTTGGTTTAATTTTCCCCTTTAAACAGGGTATTCCACTTTAATACTATGGGTTTTGAGTGCCATGGGTGATTATTATGTTAATTATTATTTTTTATTTTATTTTGACCTAGCTCAAATATTTATATTACCACAATACTCTTTTAAATTAATTTGTTTCTTTATTTTTTAATGTAAATTGACTAGAAAGAAGAGTGCCTCTTGACACAATTATTATTAATATAGTATATTATGAGTGATAGTTATATTTATTCATATTGGTTTTAAGATTGATATAAGTTAGTTTTGATTTTCCCCTTTAAATAGGCTATATTCCACTTTAATACTATAGGTTCTCAATACCATTGGGTGTTAATTTTTGTTAACAATGGTATGTTCTATGCTTAGCACAATTAGTTCAATGTTCCTTAATTAGCCCAATAGAAATTTCAATTTATATTTCGCATGTAAATCACATTAATCATTAATCACATTGACAATAAAAGTATATATAATATGAAACAAAATGGAGAAGACAAGTAAAGATAAGAGGACACTGGATTTGGTAGATGTGAGGGAAAAACCCCAATGTGGGGAAAACGCTTTGACCAAATATTCTTATTATTATATCAAAATTTTAGAATATAGAGAGAGTACAAAATTAAAATTGGCTTACCCAATTCAAAGTCAAAACAACCTTCTCAATTTATGCAGTCAATTGCATTAAAACTTTAGCCCTATCTATAAAGTGAAAATTGGTCAAATAAACATGAATTCATCCTCAAAATATCTTTATCTTCCCTAGTCAAACTCAACCTAATCAAGAGCTCAAAGTCATCCTAAAATAGGTCAGTCAAACTATAGGCAACCCTGAAGTAAGCTTTGGTCAAACTACACAAATTCCCCTAATTTCTCTGCCCAAAAATGTAGCCTAAAGAGACAGAAAATTCCTCCAAAAGTCACAGTCAAAGCTAGTCAACAAGACCTTCGTCAACGTTGGTAAAACTTGGTCTGTTACCTATAGTTTTTGGTCATGCAACTCAGCCCCGAAAAAATCATCCTTCTCACCACACGTGTGAGAATGAGGAGATGCCCAATAGCATGAGAGAAGGAGAGAGAAGAATCTGTGAGTGATGATGATTCCTAATGAGGTATGAGGTCACCTGTATTTATATAATTCGTTGTGTATGAAGAAACATGCCCATTCGGCTTCTTGAGACTACATGACGGTAATGTGGACCTAAAAAAATTTCACATGTGTGGGCATAAATTAAAAATCACACTTCTCCTTGTCAAAATGAGATGCTTTTTATATAAATTTTGATACTCTCGAAATGAGGAATTTAATGCAATCATCATCTCCATCAAATGAGTTTTCCCAAGGTGGAATTTGGCCCTAGTTTCAAATTTTAACACTCCCTCTCAACTACGGATAATTCCAACACCAAATACATCTATATTAATTGATTATCATGCCATCCTATCATCATGTACAATATTTTTCATCTCATCTCTATTCTGCTTAACCATGATGTAATAATCAAGAAGAATTGATCGATAATGAGTCACAAGGCATTCTCACTCTCCATGGTCAAAATTCAGTCCAGAGGTAGAACCTCAATTGGTCCGAGATCAAGTTTTTGAGCACCATGCATCCTAGACATAGGGAGTATTAAATTACATGATGCATCCATAAACATTGCTATGGTACCTATCCATTTTTCTTATCTCATTTTCCAGAAGGTAGGTACTTCCCATGAGTCTTGAACAACATGGGTAGGATGTATGTCAAGGCATCATCAGGAGAAGGTGAAGCAATCATCCTAATCATATGCCATAGAAGAATTTGAACCAATCATCCTATGCATATCTCAATTATAGGGGAAGTTGAACCACTCACCCTAAACACATATCAACCATAATGGGGTATCATAAAGGAAGGTCAACCACTCACCCTGTCCACAATACAAAAATAAGGGAAAGAGAACCACTCACCCTATGGTTTTTCATAGCTCCAAGAAGTATCCCAAGTCCACTGGAAATCCCAGAGCTAAGTGTCTAAGTCTAGTGGGACCCACATAGGAGGGTCTTTTCAGGACTCCAAGTCTCTCTCAAAAGGCTAATAATTTGACCTTCCCAAAGGGCTTCATGATAATTTTTATGACCTGCTCATCAGTTTCGATGTGTTGGAGCCTTATTTCTCCCCATTGTACCATATCCCAGATAAATTTGTACCTCTTATAAATGTGCTTAGAGCAGACATGGAACCTAGGATTATCTAAAGGGTGAATCCTACTATGGTTTTTACAGTAGATCAAAGTGGTATTTAGAAAATGCTCAAATAGCTCACTAAAGAGCTTCCTCAACCAAACATATTCACAGCAGGCCATACCAATTGCAATCCATTCGGCTTTGTGGTGCATAAAGTAACCAATTTTTTCTTCTTTCTCATCCAAGATAATGAAGTTGACCCTAATGAGAAGAAAAATCTACATGTGCTTTTACATCCACCACATTTCCAACCCAGATAGCATTAGAATATCCATGAAGCCTCAAATTCCCTGTACTATATCTCAAACCATAATTGATTGTGCCACGGAGGTATTTGAAGAGATTCTTAGCAGCAATATGATATATGCGATGAGGCTCGACCATGAATTGACCCAATGTATACAAAATGAAGCATATATATGAATGAGAGTTTACCAAGAAAATCAAGGTCCCCACAAGTTGTCTATATTCAAAATGATTTTCCAATGTGCACCCAACAACACTTCCACTTAAATTCTTGAAGTTCAAGTCCATCGCAGTAGACACAGACTTGCAATCAACCATCCCATATCTCTCGAGTAGCTTCACCTTATATTTTCCTTCAGAAAGGAAAATATCACGTGGATGTTTCCAAGCCTCCAGGCCTATGAATTAGTGCATTAGACCTAATTCCCTCATCTCAAACTTAGAATCCAGCTCCCTCTTGTATTGATAAATGAGAGGGTCTAGACCTATCAGAAAGAGATCATCTACATAAATGACCAAAATGAGAGGCATGTCCTTTTCAACCTTGAAATATAGGTTAGGATTAACTTCTCTTCTTGTAAACCCTAGCTTTATAAGATAACTATCAATCCTCTCATATGAAGCTCTAGGGGATTTATTTAAACCATAGAAGGCTTTCTTCAACCTGAATACGTGTGTGCTTCCATCTTGTACTTCGAATGCCCGAGGTTGATCTATCTAGACATCCTCCTTAAAAAGCCATAGAAGAAATTAGTTTTAACATACATTTGTTGTAGGCTGCATCTTTTAGAGGAAATAATAACAATAATAGATTAGATAGTGGTGTATCTGGAAACTGGTGCAAATATCTCGTCATAGTCCACTCCTTCCTTTTGAGAGAAGCCTCGAGTAACTAACTTGGCCTTGTATTTTTCAACACTCCCATCAATTCCGTCTTTGCTTTTTTAAAGTAATTTAGAAGTTACCACATACTTGCCCTTGGGTCTAGGAACCACATCCCAGACATCATTTTCCATGATTGATTCATACACCTCATTCATCACATCCCTCCATACTTTTTGTTTCACATCTTCTTCCAACGTACATGGCTTAGACTTAACAATAGTACTCATGGCAGCTTAGTACACTTGATACATGTTCGACTTATTACTCTCATGAAATTTCCCTCTTGGAGAAATATGTCTTTCAGCATCTTCAAGAGTGTCTTTGATCTAATAACGTCTTTTTCCTAAGGTAGAAGGATCACGAGGAGGTGGATCAATAGGATCCATTGAGCCTTAAACATTGTATATATGTTCATTTTTCCAAGGTTCATCTTACTTTCCTGTAACATCATCATTTTCCTTACTTGGGATAGGGATATATTAGGCTTTCTCAAGGGTAGAATCTCATCAAAGTGACATCATGACTTATTTCCACTTCTCTTTTACGAGGCACATATATTCTATATGCCTTCGAAATTTCACTATAGCAAATAAATGTTCCTTTCTTCCCATATGATTCTAACTTGTGTCTTCCTCTCTAGGCACATGAAAATAGATGGGACATCAAAATATTCTAAAATGTGAAACATCAGCTTTCATAGCAATGCAAACTTTTTCTGATGACTTGAAATCCAATTCTTGATGAGAGTTCCTATTTTGAACACATATGATAGCGTTGGAAGCTTCTCCCCATAAGAAATTTAATAGGCCTTAATCATGAATCATGGAAGTGGTGGCTTCTACAATCATTCAATTCTTCCTTTCAAGAACTCTGTTTTTCTCAGGAGTATATGGAGTAGTGGCCTACCTCTTAATGACACTGTCTCTACAATAGTCATTGAATTCACTTGATTCATATTCAGTTCCATTATTAGGCCTCAATTTTTTTATATTCTTCCCTGTTGGATTGTCAACTAAGGCTTTGAAATAAAAAAACCGTTGACCACTTCATCCTTCTTATTCAAGAAATAGATCCATGTTTTGCAAGAGAATTCAACCACAAAAATTGCATAGTATAAGTATCCTCCAAATTATCTTATGGGAAACATACAAGATACATCCTAATTGACCAATTGAAGAATATCAATAGTTTGAAATTCAATAGAAGGAAATGGTCACCTTTTATGTTTTCCAGCTATAGAAATCTAACAAACACCTTCATGATCTATGTTGAATTTGGGTGTACCTATGACAGTCTTCCTTACCCTAGGTAAGGCTTTTTAATGAAGGCGAGAAAATATTTGATGGGATAATTTGGATTAAAGAAAATTATCACAAGTAATAACTCCCAAAGGACTTCCTCCAACATAATAGATACCTTCAACTCTAAATCCAAGTGTAAATGCATCTTTGGGATTCCTTTTCCAAATGCGTACCTTTCCATAAATAAATGCTACCTTTAATCCTTTATCTTCCATCACATAAATAGACACAAGGTTATTCTTCAAATCAAGTACATACAATACTTCTTGTAGATGAAGGGTTTGACATTTATTTATGTGAAGAGTGATGGTCCCTATCCCATTAATGGGGTAGGTGGAATTGTCTACAATTATGATCTCTAAATTAGTATTTTTTTTCAAATAAATTTGAGAGGGACTCCTTGTAGGTAGTGAAGTTCCTTGAGCAACCACTATCAATCACCCAATTATCAAAAGTATCTGGAGGAGAGGAAGTAGTGAGGGAAGAAATAAGATAGAGTTATTTTTTTTTTATAAAACATTAGTTTCCTCATACCTGGAGTTTCTCGTCCTTTTGGGAGGTCGACCATTACCATATCAAGTAGCGGGAGCATTCCTCTTTCCTTTATTATTGAACCTGTTGTTCCTTTGATTTCCATTTCCTTTAAATTTGTTATGATTTTTGTTGTTGTCTTCATCCTATGGAATATCCTCCTTATGAGGAAAATCACTCGCATAGTGGCCAAACCTGGTGTAATTTGTAGGTTTTAACCCTGTACAAAAAATATTTGCAAACAAATTCTTAGAATAAAAATAAACAATAGAGAGAGCATAAACATAAAAGAGATATACATACATATTTTCCCCTGGATCCAAAAACAAGGACTGTGAGATTGATTTTTCATTATATTCCTTTCAATGTTACAACACATATATTTACGTGTCGAAACATTCATAAACCCCAATCCATTAACCCTGGATTAGAACATAATCATAGTTCCATGACAATCAATCTATCCTCATCAATAATCATGCCATCTTGTCTTCATGTACCATCTTTTTCATATCATCTATGCTCTACTGAAACATGATGTAATAATGAAGAAGAATGCATCTAGAGTGAGTCACAAGGCCTTGCCACTCTCCACTAAAAAAATTCAGTCCAGAGGTGGAACCTAAATTGATCCTAGATAAATTTTTTCAACACCATGGATCTTAGACATAGGGAGTACGAGAGTACATGATGTATCCATCGGTAGCACTACGGTCCCTATCAGCTTTTCCCAAGTCGTTCGCTAGATGAGATGTACTTTTCATGAGTATCACAATACATAGTTAGGATATATGATGGGGAATTATCAAGAGAAGGTGAACCACTCATCGTAATCATATGTCATAGGAGAATGTGAAACACTCATCCTATGCATATGTAAATCATAGGGAAAGCTGAGACACTTACCCTACATACATGTGTTCACAATCGTAGGGGAAGGTGAATCAGTCACGCTACACACATGCTAACAATAATAGGGGATCACATGGGAAGGTGAACAACTCACCCTGTACACATTGCATTGATAAGGGAAGGTAAGCCACTCACTCTATGGTCTCTCATAGCTCCATGTAGTACCCCAAGGCCCGAGGAATTCCCAGAGCTTAGTGTCCACCCCAAGTTGTACCCTCATAGGACCATATTTCCACAACTCCAAGTCTCTCTCGAAAGACTAATAATTTGATCTTCCCTAAGGTATTTGTGACTATTTATATGACCTACTCATCAATATTGATGTGTTGCAGCCTTATTTCTCCCCAGTGTACCATATCCCGAATAAAGTGGTACTTGATATCAATGTGCTTAGAGCGATCATGGTACATGACATTCTCAAAAAGGAGAATACAACTTTGGTTATCACAATAGATGATAGCATTATCCAACACATGCTAAAATATCTTCATCAACCAAAAATCTTCATAACGCACCATACTTGTATCAATTTATTCCCCCTCGGTAGTGCTTAAAGAAACTGACTTATGCTTACTGCTCATCCAATATTGTAACACCCTCTTCCCACATCTACACAAGTAATAAACCAACCCAGGTAAAAATGTGATGACAGGATACTAATATGAAATTTAACCTCCTAGATGACCTTGAGGAAATGGAACCAACAAAAACATGACAAACACATCTTACACAACATCACTAGGAGGTAACCCAACCTTCTAGATCCATGACTGCTGTGGGAAACTGACATTTTGATCCTTTTGGACAATATCCATAGCAATGCAAAGGCAAGGAAGTGGTTGGAAGTCTATATCCATAGGTAAAATACAACAAACATGTGACCAAGGCCCCAATTGGTCAGTTTTGTTCCTCCAACTCCGATATTTGTGCCACCTTTTCAACCCCAAAGCCTAGGTCACTGCCCGAAATTTCATGAAAGTTTATGATATGATAAATAAAATTAAAAAATAGGTACAAAAGGAATAAAATATTCAAGAAATCATTTGGACCCCTCTCAGCTATGAAAGGATTTTTGTGAAACCTGTCAAAAGCATTGCATATACATGTGTAAACATTATATTTAAACACAAGGGTCTCATGCTTATCTAAGAATAATTAAGAAGCATTTATCCCTTACATTGTAAGTTTCAATCCAATCTATTTGACCATATATACATTTTTCATTCATTTACAAGTAAAAACATGTATAGGGACATACATCGTCATTGAAAAAATATGTTCTTATAACCAACATAATAACAACAGAAATACCATGGATACAACAACAATAGAATCCACATAATAACCAATGAATTTTCATACAAAATACCAAAAAATTAGGTCTTCATTACTAAATGTGAAAACCAACCAAAGATGGGACTTCCATGTTCCACCCAAACATATATTGGCTGAGAAAATTCTCTTTTCAACCAATCAACCCCATGCCATATTCTAAGCATGAATTTGTGACTCAAACCAAAAAACCCACAAGGGCATCCCGAGCTTAAACCAGTTCACCCACGTCAATAGAAATTAGGCTTTACCGTTATCCATCCTGGATTACTAAGCCAACAAAGTAAACATTTCATAACTCGATTTACCATGGTCTATAGTGGATCAGTATGAAAACACAAGCATGGATATCACTTGATTCTCTTCGCCTAACACATGAGGAATTTCTCTGTCTCCTAGTCTCTCAAGCTTTATCATAACCTAAAGTCTAAAACAGGGGTCACTAGCACCTAAACCGAGACATACTCTCCAAGCTTTACCATATATCCCAAACCCAGGACTCCTAGGAATGATGGAGAGAAAACCACCTCTATTCTTTACCATATATCCCATCATTCAATAGTCGAAGATTCCTAGGCCCACCCAAGAAACACACTAACATAATTTACCGTAACTGAAAATCTATTTCAGGGATTACTAGGCCATGTGTTATATAAATTTTGATATCCACCCCACTCATCTTCTAATCCATCCAGTAATCCATCTAAACAAAAACATGAGAACTCAAAAACACCATGGTTGTGTGGAAATGCAAAGGCTACGCTAAAAACACTGTTACACCAGTAAAAACCCATTCCAAGATAGAAAGGAACCATGTGCAATACCTGACATGAAAGATATAGCAAGGAAAATACACATGCAAATTGATACCCTCGAAGAATCTTGTTATAGCTACTTGATTCATGCTCTTCCTTTCTTTCTTTCTCCTTTTTCCGAATTTCTTAACTTTCTTAGTACAATACCAAAATGCTCCAAAAGCTTTGTGTCCAATAGTGAGAAAGAGAGATAGTAAGAATAATGAGAGAGCTCCAAAAAATGCACTGAGAAAATCTATGAACTAATCCTCAAAAGCCTTTTTATAGATGAATCCTCTATTTTCATCATTTTCCATTATTTTCCTTCATTTTCCTCCTCACATGGAACATCTGACCTTTCATCACCCTTTTCTCCTATTTCCATTATTTTCATAAATAATTGCGCCAAATATGCCACTTTCCCTTTCCAAATCCTTTTCCTTCACCAATTTCCTTAGTGACAATAAACCAAATTAAGACCCACTAGGATGTTTTTCCCACATTCAATTTGGAATAAGTGTTTGATCAACTGTGATTATTATTTTAACTTCTATTACATGGAACTATCACCAGGGTTGTTACAAAACCCTCCCCTTTGGGTGACACTGTCCTCGGTATTCAACCACACATTTACCTCATAAAAACCATTGAAAAACATCCATACTTCCTGTGGATCATTATAGCATAGATCGATGTAGTATCTACAATGATCACACTACTGAAAAGAAAACAAACAACATATCATAACAACATGAAAATTATAATGACATGACACCATACCTCTTATTGGATATTTATAACAGTGCTCATGGAAATATTTACATCCATATACATATGTACATAAATCCAATCATCACATCAAAATATATACCAAAACATATGCTAAAAAAAAAACAACACCACACCAAAAATTCTTCGCCTCAACTAGAAAATCAGGAAGAATACATGGCCCGCATCTAATCCACCATATCCCATGTAGCTTCATTGTGCCCAAAGTGCTTCCATTAGAATTTAACGAGCTCTATTTCTTGATTACAGAGCATGAACACCTTTTCCTACAATATACACTGAGGCTCTGGATGGAATTCTCCATGGAGTTCCACCTGAAATATAGATGAGTCAATCATATGACCAAAATATTCAACATATCTCTTAAGCAATGATATATGAAAATTTTCATGAAATTTCACTGTGGAAGGTAGTGCAAGATGATAGGTCACTAGTCCTATCCTCTCAATGGTCCTGAATGGTCCAGAAAACCATGGTGCTAGCTTGGCACATGATCCAATCCACAAGGATATCTTCTTGGGATTGATGCACAAGTACACCTAATCATGAAACTGAATCTCGTTGAACAAAATGTTCCTGTGTGCATAAATTTTTTACCTATCATGCGCTACTTTTGTTGATGCGCAAGTACACCTGATCCACAACCTAAATATCCTTGAACAACATGTTACTATCTGCACAAATTTTCTAACTATCCTCTTGATCACCTACATTTCATGTTCAATTTATGCCAACATCTATGGTCCAATCAATACCCTCTTAACCAGATCACTCCAACTACTGGGAGTGTTGCAACACCGCCCATACGTACCCTCAAATGGAATCATCTTCAATGACTCATGATATTCGTTTTTGTAGGAAAACTCTACCATTGGAATATATTCTTCCTTCTTGCGTTGTTGATACATCACATACATTCTCAACATCTCCTATAGTATCTTGTTGACCCTCTATGTTTTTCTATATGTCTGGAGATGATAATATGTGTTGAAGGACAACTCAATGCCAAAACTTGAAAACAACTCATTTAAAAATTTGGAAGTGAAATTTTCATCCCTCTCTGACACAATATTCTTTGGAACACCATTCAATATGACTATGTCTCTAATGAACACCTATGCTACATTACTATTTTAGCATGTAGTCTTCACCGCTATGAAATGTGAAACCTATGTTAACCTGTCCAAAGCCATCATGATGGAATCATGTTGTCTAGCTACCTTCAGAAAACTTGTGATAAAGTCCATGGAAATGACCTCCCATTTCCACTATGGTCGCAATCAGATATAAGAGTTCACATGGATGCTTACACTCTGCCTTAACCATCTGAAAATCAAAACATCTAGCTAAAAGTGATGACACATCCCATTTTAGATTCATCCAATAATAGAACCCTTTTACTGCAGTTAACATTTTTTGGTAGCCTGGGTGACCCGAATATCGTTATGAATGAAACTCCCTCTAGATCACCTTCTTAAGCTCACTGTTGCCTGGTACATATATCCAGTCTCTAAATCTAATCAATCCATTTTCCATGACACAATAGTCCAAATTGTGTACATGTGTACGTGTACCTATACCACATGTACCTATACTTATGCCAACACATGTACCTATACCTATACCAACACTTGTACTTGTACTTGTACTTGTACCAACACCTGTATATGCAACTATAACAACACCTATACCTATACCTATACCAGCACGTATAGTTGTACCAACATTTGTACCTGTACCTATACTCGACTACAACCTGTTCACAAACTCCATCGACTTGTGATCTTGTTGATATTCCTACAAGATCCTATCTTGTATGGTTTTCACATAGGAGCTCATCGTTGCTAAGTGATTCACCTATGCTCACCTGCTAATAGAATTTTCAACCCTATTCTCATTTCCCTTCATATACATGATCTCTAAGTCAAACTTATTGATCGTGCCCAAACATCTATCCTATGTGTCACTCAAATTAAGTTTCTCAAATAAGTACCTTAATCCAATGTTGTCGCTCACCAATACAAACATACTACTAAGAAGATAGTGCCTCCAAATATTTAGTGCATGAATGATCACTTCTAGCTCAAGATCATATCGAGGGTTGTTCTTCTCATGTTTTTTTCATTTTCAGGACTCATAACATACGACCTTTCCATATTGCATAATGACCCCACCAAGTCCTCTTTTGCAAGTATATGTACACACTAAAAAAATATTTTCCAGATCTGCAATCCTTAACACTACAGAATGTGTCAACAACTTCTTAAGCTCCTCAAAACTAGCCTCACACTCCTATGTCTAATCAAACTTTTTTCCTTTCCTTTGTAATGATGTGATAGGATAAGAAATTAGTGATAATTTCCTCATGAACCTCCTATACTAACCTACCAAACCCAGGAATGATATCACCTCATCTACATTATTAGGAGCACCCACTCCATGATGGCCCTTGTATTCTCTAGATCTACGGTAAATCCCTCCTTGGAGGCAACTTGTCCCAAGTAGTGTACCTCAGTCTGGAGTAAACATCATTTGGTGAGCTTAGCATAGAATTGGTTCTCTCTCAACAACCTCAACACCACTTCGAAATTCTTGACATTCTCTTCCTCATTTTTAGAATATACCAATATGTCATCAATAAACACAATCATAGACTTCTCCACATAAGGATGCAACAAATTGTTCATAAAACACATAAATGTAGTGAGGGAATTAGTCAAACTGAATGGAAATACAAAAAACTCATAATGCACATACCTTGTCTTGAATGGCGTCTTGTATATGTTGACTCTTTGATGGGTACCTAATGATAGCTCCATCCCCAATTTATCTTAGAGAACATTGCTTCTCCATTCAGCTGATCGAACAAATCATCAATCCTTCATAGTGAGCACCTATTATTGATGTTCACTTACTTCAACTACTTTTAGTCAATGCAAAATTTGAGAGTGCCATCTTTATTTGTCACAAACAACACTGGTGCACCCCATGGCGATACGCTTGGTTTAATGTATCCCTTTTCATTCATATCTTTCAGCTACAACTTTAATTCTACCAAATAATGTGTGCTCATCCTTTTAGGAACTTTGATGTTGGAGTACCCCCTAGCACCAACTCAATAGGAAATTCTACCTCCCTATGAGGTGGAAAATCAAAAATATTTGCTGGAAACATGTCCTTAAACTGCTACAAAACTCGATATCTTCTCAAACCATCTACATCCTCAACACCCTTACCTTTGTCAATAGATATATGAACTGAAAATAGTACACAACCTTTTCTACGACTGAGTTGGGCCTGCATGGATGTCACCATCCTAACTGATATGGTTTTCTTCTTTACCTATAAAGCTCTTGGTTCCCCATGGTCATCCAAGAATTCATTAGCTTTTTCATAGAAATTCACTTTGGTCCTGTGAATATATAACCAGTCCATACCCAATAACATATCGTATGATCCCAGTAGCAAGACGTTCAATTGTGTTATTGTAGGAATACCATTTAACTCAAATGCACAAGATCTTACCAATGGTGAACTCTTTTATTCGTACCTATGTCGAACTATAGTAACCAATAATCTGCGTGAATTTTCTTACTCAAACCACATTTATCCACCAAGTCAGGAGTAACATATCTATAATTAGATCCAAGGTTAGTCAATATATAAATAACGTGATCACAAATCTTACCCTTCATCTCCATGATAGAAGCTTGTTGATTTGTCTTATTGTTTTCCACCGCTGCATAAATGTGAGGAATGCTCTTCAGAAAATCCCCAATATTTTTTTCCTCCTATTCACTATATATCTTAGGCCTAATGTTGTGGATGATTCTCATATCATTTTATTTTTAATTCTTGAAAATATAAAAAAAAATAGAAAATTGTTGAAAATATGTTAAAGTATTAAAATTCTTATACTTTAGCATAAAAAACATTTCTGGTGAGGTATTAAAGTTAAAAGTTTAAAGACTTTAAACTTTACGAAACTAGGTTCCACATTTATGTTTAAAGATCAATTAATTTATTGGGTGGAAAGCATTGATGGTTTAAATTCTTATCAAAAGGCCCAACCCGTGGGCATAACCAGCGCATAAGATAATAAAATGAGTGCCTCCGCAGTTGACTGTAAGGAAAATAGAGATGAATGGTGGAGATTGAGTGTGGAAGCACCAGCCAAAATTTTCTCCTGTACCTCAAGAGCCCTCATAGTGATGTAGGGCATTGAGTTGTTCACAGATGTCTTCCACGTCGGATTAACAGCTTGTTGGCATGTCATGTTAGCATTATATTTTAAGGCCGCACCACCTATTTAAACAAAATTAGCATTGTTTTTCAAATAATTTGTGATTAGTTTGCTCTGCATCCTGTTTCAATTTTTTGTAACCCTAGTAAAATTGACCACCCTGTGAGCTGTTCTTTGCAGTAATTTTCAGTCATGGCTAAGAGTTCGTCCTTGTCAGGTTATTCTAGTCATATCCCTCTCATGGACACTGAGTGGGATTTTCAAGATACCATTTGTTCTATAATTCATCTTCCGCTTTATCAGCAAGTCACCTTGAATGAAAAAGCCTCCCCTGTTTATACTGCCATGGTCAAGTCTAGAGTTATTTATTCATGTATCTCAAAAACCCACCTTTTTCCTGAATTTATCTATTGGTTGGTGTCAATCATGTACCTTGGGAAATGTTTTGTTATGAATTGTGAAAGAGAGAATTTTTTCCAAGTGTCTACCCAGCTAATCTGCCAAGCCCTTTGCTATCCTGAGTCAAAGTCATCTGTTCAGTTCTCTGACGATTCTCTGGTAACATATGATGATAATCTTGCAGGTGAAGAGTTTAATCAGTTCTTATACTTTTTGAAGCCAAACATGAAGCAATTTCAACTAGACAGTAAAGAGTTTTCTACGATGATTTTTGATGCAGAAATTCGACCAGTATTAAGCAGCATTGTGAAAATTCTGGGCAAAGATGATGATAGTGTAGTGGATAAATTAGTCTTTGGAATGTTTTCCATGATGAAAAATATAGGAATAGTGTTGGATATTCCATCATATTGGCAGGAAGCAGTTAATTCACAACTAATGTGCCTTTCATTAACAGGTTCTTTTAAATTTCCTTCTTTGATTGTCACTTGCTCTTATATCAAAATGTGGAAGAGTTCATGCATTTAGGTCTGAGTATTATGGATATAAACAAGAAAACATAATCAGTAGTGTTCTGAATAGATGTAGTACGAAGAGAGAAAAATGAAGCTGGATTGTTTGATTTTGCCAGTTATTTCATGTCAGTGGCATATAAAATCTTGAATGGAGTTCCTCCTCCTTTTGTTTTTCCTAAAGCTCAGGAATATTTGAATTTAGGAGTAACTTTAAAATTTGGAGATTGGTTTGTTTCTTAGGATTAATCTGAAATTAGGCTATATGGAGAAAGTGTTGAGCCTTATAGACTACCAACGTTTGTACCTATGAGGCTATTTTCCTTGGAATTTATTCGTCAAAGCCTAAATGTTGATCAGGTTCACTTTGTGCCCATAAAAAAGGGGCATGTGTACAAACTACCCATGACTGTGGGCCCTTTCATAGTCAATATGAGATAGGAATTTGAGGAGGTTACTAAAATGTTAGATGAGATGCGTATGATGTTAGGGGAAAGTTGGGCTTATGACCCTCACAGTGTAATTTCAAATAGAAGAATTCAGAATGGGTATTTAGATTTCATTCATGAAAGCAGGCTAGATTTGGAGAAGATAGTAAGTAAAGGTATGATGAGTTCAGCAGGTTCAAACATTCAAATTCCTATTATATTGTAGAAATCAAATAAAAGAAACAAAGAAACAGTGATTGATTTACATGATGAGGAGCAGGGAGCTGAGAAGAGGACAAAGTTTACTGAAGAATCTACATCCAACCCACCTGGTTTTTCTTTACATTTTGGAGAAGAACAAAATTTTCCTACTTCACCCAAGAGTCATGAAATTTCTCATGAACAAGTACCTCTGATCAAACATATGTTTACACAAATTGAAGAAAGGAATCATAAGATGAAGGCTAGCATGGAGGCCCAAGCTAAATATCAAGTTGCTCCAGATCAAACAAGACTTTTGGCTGTCATGGACCTTGAGAAAGATCAATTCAGAATTTCCCTGTCACATCCTATAGACATGTCAATTGGTTCTTTTAACAATTTCAATACTATAAATGTGACTGTAGATGTGAAGAATATCCCCCTTTTGGATAAGATTAATTTACATATGAAAACTCTTCAGTTGATTGTAAATGACCTGACAAAGACCAATGCAATGGCAATGAAGGCAGAAAATATGTTGGGAAAGGTACTTAAGCAATTAAAGTTAGAGAAATCCAACTCAAGAGCTCTAATAGTTCAAAATGATGAGCTAAAGAAAATCATTATAAAGATTAGAGTGGACCCTACTGACAAGACTTTTGTACAAAAATTTATGCAGAGTGCAGAGATAGAAATATCTACATTAAGGAGAAAGCTAAAATTTCCTACAGGAGAACATTCTATGGTTGCAAAAGTTGCAGAGGTGGAGAGGGAAAAGGAAAATATTTTACAACAACTCATGCAAAAAGATGAAGAAATTTCCAAAATAAAGCAAACTGCAATATCTCTGCAAAATCATATTGATAACCATACTTGTACTTTTTTTTTCCTACAGGTAACGAAGATCTACAAGCATAGATTTCTCAGTTGAATACTAAGTTGTAGATGGCTAAAAGAGATCAGAAAAAGGCTCATGCAGATCTTGAGACTACAAAAAAGCTTATTCAAGCCATATAGAATGAAGCTAACAAGTACAAAATGGATATTTAGAATGTTGATGCTAAGATTAAAAATCTCAAAGAAAGATTGAAAGGAAAGAATTCATTGATACAAGCCAAATATATCATTTGGAATGATATCATTTTAAAAATGAAATAAATTTGGAGCTTTTTTATGATAGTTGTAGAGGAGAAAAGTCTTATCAGAGAATGTGAAGAACCAATCATGACAGATAAACATAAGACAATTAATAGAGCTATTTGGGCTAGAAGGTTCATCAATTTTATTAATTCTCTAATGGATCAGGAATTAGAGGAGAATGAAATTAAGGACAGGACCTTGTATGAAGTAGAGATAAATCAGATGATTGTCAGAAATGCCCACATGAAGGCTATAGAAAAGAAACCGGTGGAAATTAAAGAAGCAGTAAGTCAGTTTGATAAGTTATTTGACAAATTAACAAGAATAGGTCTACCATCATGTTGGGGAGATGAAGGAAATCTCTTGACATGGGATTCTTATGATAATTTTCTAGTTATGACAAAAAGTAAAGTTGATAATAGACATGAAAAAATTAGGTGTTTAAAGGGGAAACAATGGTCAACTTTCTGCAGAGACATTTTCAGCTACTGTCGTTGGTAAAAAGTATTTTCACAGAAATAACATCCTACAATCGAATTACTTCATTTATATTGGAGTATCACAATCTAAGACATTCACATAGGAAAAAGATGGAGATATGGAAAAAGTGCAGAGCTTGGAAAATAGACTTGCCAAAAGGGTTTTCAGCATCAAATAAAGACAAATCAGCTAACCAAGGAAATGCAGTAGCATCATCAGAAATTCCTATAGATTAGGATGTATATTTTTAATTTATATCAATTTTTCAATGACAATGTAATTGTAATAAGACATTTTCAAGGCATGTAATAGACATACTCCGAAGTCCGAAGTAGTTGTCATAGTTACGATTGGTTACAATAGTTCCAAACTACTTTTTACTATATTTAATGTAATTTTCAAGAGGAAGAAAGGTTCCAAGTTTTTGAACCTTCAGACTATTATTTTGTACTCAGAGATTTCAATGATTAATGAATGAGTAAGCAAGTTTCTGGCATTTGTTTATGTTGATATGTATCTAAGTTTACATTGTATGTTTTCTTTCTTTGAATAAGACAAAGTAATGAGTAGCAAGCCTCTTTTTACCTATGTAAGCAAGAGTTAAAATCCTTAATTGGCGCTCCTTTGTTTTAACTATTTCCTTCATGAATTCTTTAGAAGTTTGAGATGATATATTCTGTGTGACACCATATCAGTTTGGACTTTCTTCTTTCATTTTCTTCTGGTCATTTCATTCAACATCAACAAATAATAGCATTGTGAGAAATTCATTGTGTTTGCTATCTAAGGGTTTAATTGTAAATACTTTAAGGTGATTAAAAAAGAGATAGGTATTTTCATGACATAATCATATAAATGTCTTAAGCACTGATTCCTTATCACAGTTAAGGGATTGTCTCCTAAAGTGCAACACATAACACCGTGATTCTATGGACAATCTCTCTTGATATGCTCTTCACCACATGTCTAATATTCCAACCATCCCATACCATTACCTCCATGTTTTTGTTTTGATCCATGCTGCTCTTGTGGCCTATGTCCCTGTACAGTTGTATTAAAATTAATTTTCACTGCCATATTTTCTTTATAATCTACATTTTGAGGGCTTCGTCTCTTAGCCTATCATTTACCTTTACCTTTTTCTTTCTCTTTCCATCATTTCTAAGACTCATTCTTGTACTCTAACTATTCATAGAAATTATTTAGCTTCTCAATGACTTCTTCAAGTGACTGAGGCTCATCATACTCAATCTAGTTTTTGAATGCTAATGGAAAACCACTGACAAATCGCTGAAATTTAGCCTTATCATCCTGAAGATATGGTACATACCTCAATAGCTCCAAGAATTTTGTCATGTACTCCTCAATTGTCATTGATCCCACCTTTAGGTCATAGAATTATTTATCTTGGTTGTCATAGTACCTCTGGAACAAGTACTTCTTCCTGAAGATGATTTTTCACTCATGGCAACTCAAACACTTGATTTTGATATCTCCAACCCTCTTCACACCTTCCCACCATATATTGTCTTTAACTTTAAAACTAAATATAACCATCATGACTTTCATGTTTTGTGTACTCATGCAATTTTAAGAGTTATTTCATCCCAAGTATCCAACCCTCTACATATTCTAGTTTCTTCAAGTCTCCATCAAAATTAGGTGATTTTTGCTTCTTGAATTCATCTAGAAAGTATCACTTGTCACTCGTCATGTAAGGATTATACCAATGATGATCATGATGTCTATCTCAACCAGAAGTAGAATCGTACTTGTATTCATCACTCCTATCCGGAGTGGCCAACAAGCTACCATCTCTCAATGTATCAACTCTGTATAACGTATGTCTTTGAGGAGACCTACTGCCATATTCCCCATTTTTTTTGTCCTCTTGCCCATATTTGATCCTCTACAGTCCATGTTTATACATATATGACAAGCTCTTAAAAATTATTTCATTCACCTCTACTTGGTTCTCTTGCATATGTATGATATTGTTATTGTCTGCCTTACAACTCCTTATTTCTTCCTTTAGGATTATCAGTGTGCCTACCAAATTGGAAGACTACTAGCCATGCTACTCATCTGAATCATAGGGAGAGTCCTTGTAGTCTACCATATTTCTGTCCATATTGATCTTTCTTCCTCCCGAGAATAATATGTTAGCTAAACCAAATAGTAATAAACCAATGTATCTTAGTGTAATTTGGGGAGGATACATCCCACAAGATCAATAAATCACCGTAGTACATGTATATACATAATCATCAACAAATATAAACCTGTAACATATGGCATATTAATGCATAAACATCATTCTAGTTGGATTCTACTCACCAATGCATAACCATACCAAATACACATCAATTCAAATTTGGGCGCACACAATCACAGACACATACAATATACATGCATAACTGACATGCAACCAAGTATGAATGACCAATGTTTGTTCAACATATGAAATCACACAAGAAAGCATCCATAGATAACACACAAGAATGGCCAATATGTGACCTAGCATAAACAAGAAATCCATATTCAACATGTAATAATATGTAAGAAAGTGTGCATAGAAAATACATAAGAATAGACAAGAAACAATTAGTCATACACTCATGCAACATGTTGAAAACAACATCATTAACCTTCCCATGTCGACACCACTGCCACCATGGAAAAGACAACACATAAGCAAGAAACACATACACCATAGGTTTCTAGTCGAAGGGTTGAACCATGCTCTGATACCAGTCTGTGGTATCAAATATCTCACGAAGAGAACATAAAACAAAAAACACCCAAGGAGAGTGCAACGATGCTTTGATACCACTTTGTAACACCCTCTTCCCACATATACCCAAGTAACCACAAAACTGGGGTAAACATTTGAAGAGAGGTTGCTGATATGAGATTCAACCTCCTACATGAAATTGATGAAGTTGAACGAACATAAACATGTTAAACACATCGTAGAGGACTACAACAACATCTCATGGAAATAACCCAACCTTCTAGACCCATAACTTCTGAGGGAGACTAATTTTTTGAGCCTTTTGGACCATATCTGTAGGCATGGCAAGGAAAGGTAGTGGTTGGGAGGCTATAGCCACAAGCACAACACAACAAGCATGTGGCCCAGGCCCCAATTGGCATGTTTTGTGCTGACAACTTGAGGATTTGTGCCACATTTTCAGCCTAGTTATCACTTCATAGCTTTTGAGGTTGCAGAGAAAATCAGTGAGGTGATCTTAGAACCACTTTGGAAACTAGGAATATAGCCCTTCCATTTTCAAAGATGGATCTCTCTATATATTTAGCTTTATTTTACTGAAGGTATTAGGCTATATATTAAGTTCAAGTTTTGGTTTATTATGTTTTTGGGTTGAAAATGTGAAGGTAGGTCGTTGGGAAACTATAGTCAAAAGTTTTTGGATTGATCAAATACAAAGTTAACATGCTAAGCTTACAGGGAATGGTAGGAAAATTCATTAGATCCTTAAATATCTGAGGTGTGGAGTAGATGAAAAGATTTAGAATTCAAATTAAAAATTGAATAGTTAAGAATTCTTATTTTAATCTTTAGTGGGAAATATAAATACTATTCCTAAGCCATAAATAGAGTGTACATTTAAACAAGTTTTTTTTCTTATCTTGTTAAGAGAATTGAATTTTATAAAAACATATGATAATAGACAACAAAAAAATTGACAAGGAGAGATGCACTTCACCAATAAAAATGACAGAATAATCCTGAAATGATTGCACAGTATGACCAAAAATATGATCAATGGTGGCTCTATGAGTTGATTTAAAATACTCATCCTTTTCTTCAAATAAGATTCAAAACTAATACTTAGAATTATGAATTAATTATAGAGAAATATTACAAAATATATTGAATCCATATATTAAAATGGAATCCTAAAATATCTAAAATTGATTACAAAAATTGCACAAAAATTTAGGAATTTCCGAACTGTTGGTAGCTGGTCGTATTATTGAGGATGAGTTTTGATGACTCAGACTGCATATTTGTTGGGTCATTTTCCTTGATGCATGGAGATGAAAAAATTTACTCCAGTAATTCACAAAAATTTTCCCATCTCTCTTCTGCAGGGATAGAAAATTTAATTAATTTTCTATAAGTCTCATCCATCTTTGTGTACTTCTAAAAGGTTGGCTTACTAATGAAAAAATGTATAATTTCATGAGTGATAAATAAGTCAGAATAAATGACCTGCATGAATAATTTTCATATGAGATGACATTTTATACCTGTAAATATTGATTTTCCTTGAGAAATAGTGTATAGCTTTTCCTGGTACTCGTTCAATCTTATCAGATTTTCTTCCTCATCAACATGTCTTGGTAGTCATTTCCTAGTCAACATCTGCATCTTCCTATGAAATATTTAGATGCTATTTTCCAGATTTTGACATTTATTTTCCAATTGTAGCATTAAGTTCCTTTTACTGTGCATTCTCTTCACCTCCAAAATTGTCTTTGTTTTGTCCTGAATTCTGAGCTACTTGATTTTTTTCTCTCATTTTGGAATTTAAGATTTTGATGATGGATGTTGTTTATCTAGGATTGTGTCCCAAATTTGCTTTGATTTTCTTTAATACTTCTTTTGATCTCTGTATAAAATATTTCTCCTGGAAAATAATTTGAATTGAAGGCCATATTTCTATGATGGATTCATTGATATTTGTCCATATGTTTTCCTTTAGTTGTGCTAGAGTTTGAGCCATTGTTTATTCACTTTGTAATTGTTCAACTTTGAGAATGAGCAGATGGGTTTTCTACAACTCTACAAAATAATAAGTATCAATTTTTAATTTATTCTCTCACAATGTTTTGATCATAGATTTTAATTTAGTGATTTATTTCCCCTGAATGGTCAAATTTTCCATGTATTTAAATGGATCACTTACAAGATTTGATGTCTGTGTTGGTGCTAAAGTTGATGTAAATGTTCCTGGGGTGGTGGCCACTGATATTGGGATAGGTGTGAGTGGAACTATGGTTAACTATGATGCCTCTTGTTTCTCTTTGACCATTTTCACGAGCTATACCTCTGTGTGTCAAATTGGGCTCTTCTATTCAATGATTATTTTTAACATGTCCTCTTTCTCATTCTCCATCTCTCTGACTTCCTTAGCTTGTGGATCCTTTGTGGAGGTAAATTTAAACTCCTTTATTAATGTTGGTATATCAACAATTTTTCTTTTCACTATCTCTTATGTTGCCTTCATATGTCTGGGATTGTATCCAAGTTTGATCACTAAGTATTCAAGTGACTTGATCTTGGTATCCTTGGCTAAGGATGAAATCCTTTCCAACTTGAGTTTTGTTTGTGCGTTTTTAATTAATACCTGCAATCTCGAAGATGACGTGGTAGCATTGGTTAGTGTAGAAAACATAATCTCACTCAATTTTTTATGCATTGCTCTAACTCTGGCTAGGAGTGTGTGTGTAGGGTGTGGTATTTCTCTCTACCCTCAACTTTGAAGTTAGATCAAAAGGGTCATAAGGCCAAGTAAATCTCAACTTGAGGTTCTTTTTCTTCAAAAAAAAAATCAACGTCTATACCAACCATTCTAGTATTGTAGACAAAAGGTCCAACCTGTGCTTTAATTTTAAATTGTGTCTTCTTCTTAGCTGCTAAAAAATGCATGTCATCCATATGTATCATTTTTCTAATGTAATATAATGAGAAAAGTCTCATAGGCACAAACTTTGGCAGCTTACAGTGTGGAAATTCATTCCCGTAGATCTTGATCTGTGTGCAGTTCTAGTATAAATACTAATCGCCTATATTCACCTAGTCTCTTTGATGCAAAAGCGTTGGAATATCTTCCCCTCTCCTAGGCTCCAACTAACCATTTATCCGGAAAACCTCTTTGTAAAATATTTGATTAATATAGACTGTGAAAATAAATTTTGTAGTTTCATTCGTCACTAAGGAGGTCTAATGTGTTATTAAATGATAATTACCCTTCTCGTCCATTATTTCCAAAGTAAAGGGAAACATATTTTCTTGATGATAAATGAAAACAATAGACTAAAACTAAAGAGTATTTGAAATCTCCCTTTGTAAGAAACTTAATAAATTGATCATGCATGGAATCTACAATATATTCATTGTAATTAAAAATAATAGGTTTCTCATCAGTGGTAAAAATTGATAGGAAGCCAACAATGACTTTGTTGGAACGAGGTCTCCTAACAAGTTGCGAAACTGGTCCATTTTTTATATTTTTATTATATTTAGCCTAGCGGAGGGGTTTTGGAGTGGGTCAAAGCCTCGAACACATTGTAATGTGTCAAAGGGTAAACTTGGGGTCTGAAAACCATGGGTTGCGGACCATAGGAAAGTCGAGCCTAGATTGTTATAAATAGAGATGCATTTTGCACTTTAAAGGATAAGAAATGATGAGCTATTGATGCAAATTGTGATTTAAGCTATCTATTTGGGTTTTGGGGAACAGACTCCTGCTGGTTGTGTGCACAGAGATCCAAGTCCAATTGTGTTCGGGCCCTCCTGTTGTGTGCGCAGGTTGGGAAGGGAATTGGAATTGTAAGGAAGAATTGATGAATGAATGAATGCGAAAGGTTGTTAGAGAACTCAATCTATGAGTATAGTTGTGTTAATTATTGATAATTTCTATGTTGTGCATTTTTGTCTTTACGCTATGAAAGATTTGTGTATGGTGTTCTTGGATCTAGATCTATTATGTTCTGTTTATGAAAAGTTGTGTTAGTGTTATAAAAGCATATAACTATATATCTAGTGCACGTGGATGCAAATAGAGACTTAATTAACTCTACCTAGAATAAGGTAATCAGGGATTACAGGACCTAGCACTACTCTGCTTGCTTTACCCATCCTTTCTCAGGGTGCGGAAACCTTGTTCCAGCACCCACCCATACTACTTCAGGTGAGACTTTGACCTACGAAAGCAGTTCACTGCCGAAAGGGCTAGTAGTATAGGGATTTGTTAGCAAACCTTTCTTACCGAACTTGCATCAGGACCCCTCGAGCCAACAAATGGTTTCGTTGTCGGCACCAGAAGAAGTCTGAGAGAGTAATCAGGTAATGAAAAGAGAATACTGGAAACCTAAAATAAAAGAGATCGAAGACTGGTTCGAAAGACAGATCCAGGAGTTCGTAATAAAAGAAAAATGCAGTGAGAAATTAACGGCGGAAAATCAAGAATGTAATGGCCATGGACATCACAACAAGAACAAGGTTTTTTTGTACAAAGAGGATTGTTCTGATTGGGCTGATCACCATATTGCTAGTTGTTCATGTTTGGTGGTTTACCTTCATGGCCTTGATTACCTCTCACTGGTCAGTTTCGGTTTGCTTTCCTCTTTTTCTTGGAATTTGGAGGATCAGTTGCACTTTGCCACACATACACCTAACTTTGAGGGGGAGGTGGCTGTTGCGGCGGAGGTTGAGAAGGCATGGGATGCTAGGCTACTAATGCTTAAGGGGTTGGGGAAAAAAGCTGCAGGTAAGGATAGAAAGGAGGTTATCCAACATTGGGTTAAAGAGGTTGAGGAACAGGTGGCCCTGGAATTTGTTGATGCAATGGGGAAAATGATTAAGGCATCATTTTTCCTAGATACATGTTGGTAGGAGGGGGATAAGTACTAGAGGAGTTGGCCCCACCATGAGGGAGACCATAACCAATGGGAGGATGAGTATACAGATGCGAAAGATATCCGACGGCACTGTCGCTAGTGTGAGATGACCTCGGTGTGTTTGCACCATGAGGTCTAGGAATATTAGGTAAAATGGTATAAACATAACTAGACTGGGTGTAGATGAAGTCATATTTTAGTGCAACTTGGAAGGCTTCTTCCTCTATTTTAGGAAAGGGAGATGCAACATATTTACCAATAGAAGGAAAAAGCGATATGAGACACCAATTCATATAGAAATCACCATCGAATGGAGGAGCTCGACATAAGATATTCCTTTTACGCCATTCTTGGACATGGTTAGAAAGGCTGGCAGAAAATTTTTGACAAAATTCGATCAACAATTTGATACTGATATCATATTGGAGAGGTAGCTGGAAGTAGGAAAAAAAAGCTTTATTAAGAGTCACAAAAGTGGAGTTACAGTCAGCACACTGGTCGACATATGACTTTGCAGCATCTCTAGTAAGCATACATTGGAATAACAGAAGATGGACGGACTCATCAGTGATAAAGTTGGATGAACCCCACATCTGAAAGGAGCGAACATGATTGGAAGGTTCCTCTCTAGTGTTTCCTTCAATCTTATGAAGGTCTGAAGAAATGTTAGTTGGCATAATAGACCAACTTGGATTATGCAGTATAGGTTCGTTAATCAATTGAATAAAATCAGGAAGGCTTAAACCTGCCATAAAAGGTAGCAAAGGAGTAGCTGAAACGGTTTTGGTAGCAGCTCCGCTAGAGACAGCTCTGGCATTAGGGCCAAGTATACCACCATCTTGTGGTTGAGCACCTGTATTAGTGCCTAGCATGGTGATAGAATGAGGTGGAGGGTAACCAGGTTCAGAATCAGAGAAACAACTCGATGAATAGGATCGAAGTTGGTATGGGGACTCTATAGAGGGCGAACTCGAACACTGCGCGGTTGAGTAAGTATTCCTAACCGAAACTAAGGTTGAAGGCCTAGGATTATTCAGGATAAATGCCTTGGAGGTGAATTGATCGCAAGGCACAATAAAATCCATAATGAAGAGTAACAAACAAAGGCTCAAAGGCATAGATAAATTAATTACAATGTTTATGTCTGTTGTGAAAATAGTCTTATAATGAGAAAAGAAAAGAGAGGACGCACACCAGAAGTATTACCTCTTATGTAAAACTTCCACATATTTACAATGAAAATTCTTGAATGATACAAATTGAAAAACTTCCTTCTATATATATACTCATAAATACAATTTAATCCTAATACCTGAACAATCAGAACAATGGAAAAAATAAATAATAACAATATGGGGGTTACAAGGGTACAATAATAACAATAAGGGGGTTACACTAACAACAATAAGGGACTATACTAGTAATATAGGGACCTAACATGCCCCTCTCCTTCAAAAAAGTGTTGTCTTCAATGCTTGAGTAGCTCTGGGTGCTTCTGTATAAAATTCTCATCCTCCCATGTAGAATCTTCAGTGGGTAAGTTCTTCCACTTGATGAGATACTCTGAAATTGATCGATTTCGTAGCTGTCGAGTTCTTGTTTCCATGACCGCTTTAGGTTCCAATATGATTTTTCCTTCCTAATCAAGTTCGGGCAATATTGTTTGAACTGGAATATTTTCAACTATAACCTTCTTTAAGCATGAAACATGGAAAACTGGATGCACTCGTGAAGAAGCAGGAAGCTCCAATTTGTATGCCATAGTACCAATCTTTTGCAATGCCTTGTAAGGACCATAGTACTTTGGCGATAATTTATTATCCTTCTTAGCTTGCTTGAGGGACATTTGTTTGTATGGTCAGAAATGTGAAAATAACGTGGCCTCCACTTCAAAACTTCGTCACATGTTTAATTCATTTGTTGTTTCACTCGATTTTCTGCCAAATTTAGGTTATCCTTTAAGAGTTGGAGAACTTTACGTTGATGCTCGATGTGACTTTCCATCGCTTGAACTATCAAATTTTCTCTAAATATTGTTATGAGTGATGGTGATGATATCTGGTAAAGTGTACAATGGGGTTTATTTTTGTCATATAAGAAGAAGTATACCACCATTCAGCGAGAGGTAACCACTTGACCCATTATGTTTGTTTATCAGATAAAAAACAACGAAGATATCCTTCCAAACATTTATTTACTATCTTAGTTTGACCATTGGATTGAGTATGATAAGATGACCTATGAGCTAATTGAGTACCCAAACAAGAAAATAACTCCGTCCAAAAATTTCCAGTAAAAATGGGATCTCTGCCGCTCACAATAAGCCTTGGGTTTCCATGTAGCTTTTGAATTGTGTCCATAAATGTAGTAGAAAATGTACGTTCTTTAAATGGATGAGATAATTCACAAAAGTGTGCATACTCGATAAGTCTATCAACTACCACCATGATGACACTCTTTCCTTCGGACTTAGGAAAACCTCTGATAAGATCCATTGAAATATCCTCCCAACGTTGACTTGGAATGGATAAAGGTTGTAGTAGACCTGGGATCTTAATTGTATTAACTTTATTCTCCTAGAAAACCAAACATTCTGCCACAAAATTTTGAATATCAGATTTAAGGCCATCCCAAAAAAATTCTTTCTTCACCCTGTGGTAATTTTTTAAAAATCCTAAGTGTCCTCCTAAAGGAGAAGTGTGAAATTCCAAGAGAATATTTTGTTTTAGTTGGGTATTATTACAAAGATATAAGCGATGTTTGTACCATAAGGAATCATTTTACCAACTAAATGTATCCGATGTACTAGGATCTTGCTGTAACTTTTGAATGAGTGTCCACAATTCTTCATCCTTATTCCATTCATCTCTTGCTTCGGTTATCCAATCTATTTGGGTAATAGAAATGGCACAAATAAATGCTTCCACCTCTTCATTCTTTCTTGATAGTTCATCTACAAAAACATTTAGCTTCCCTTTTCTATAGATTATTTCAAAGTCATAAACCAACATCTTTGTGACCCATTCTTTCTACTCTTTTGAAGATAGAATTTGTTCCAAAAAGTGTTTAAGACTATCATGATCAGTTTTTACCTTGAAGTGTCTTCCCATTAGGTAAGTTCTCCATTTCTTTAGTGCATGGAGTATTCCTAACATTTCCTTCTCATAAATAGGTTTCTGTAAATACTTTCCTTTGATTGGACGACTTTCAAAAGCAATGGGTCTTCCTTCTTGCATTAAAACAACAATTAATTCCATTTCCCTGAAAGGCTCACATTCCACACAAGCCTTGTGAAGTTTCTCAGCATAGTTACATCAGCAGTGCTATTGCTTCAAGACCTCTGCGTCTTAGTTTTAGCCCAAAATGCATCTTTCTTCATTAATGTTGTGGGAGGGCGTCATGGTCTTCCAGGATTCTTAACAACCTTGTGATAATACCCTATTAACCCCGAGAAATCCTCAGAACTTACTATGGTTGTTGATTTTCCATTCCTTAATGGCTTTAATTTGTTAGGTCTACCTTAACACCCCCCTCGTGAGATACAATATGAACCAGATATTCCACCTCTTGTACTCCAAAGAAACATTTGGATTTTTTTGCATATAATTGTTTCTCCTGCAATAGTTTGAGCACCCTGTCAACATGTTGAACATGATCCTTCCAAGACCCACTGTATATTAGTATATCATAAAAATTACTAGCAAAAATTTTCTAAGGGTTTGAAAATGGAATTCATCGACCCTTGAAATGTAGAAGGTGAATTGGTAAGGCCAAAAGGCATGACCAAAAATTCATAATGACCCTCATGAGTTCGAAATGCTGTTCTCGGAATATCTTTAGTCTTCATTATAATTTGATGATATCCTGAACAAAGATCCAAATAGGTAAAATAAATTGCTCCATGTAATTCATCGAATAATTCATCAATCACAGGAATGGGAAATTTATCTTTAATGGTGAGCTTATTGATCTCCCTATAATCGGGACACATGCACCATGATCCATCCTTCTTTTGTACCAATACTATAGGAGCAGAGAAAGAACTTTTACAAGGTTGAATTATAAAAGCCTCTAACATTTCTGCAACCATACGTTCAATTTCACTCTTTTGGACATAAGGATATCTATAAGGTCGAATGTTTGGAGGAACACTTCCTGGAATCAAATGAATAGCATGATCATGATCAAAAATAGGTGGGAGTCCTTTGGGAGTATCAAACACATTGGAATGATTGTCCAAGACTCTTTAGAGATATGGAGAAATAGATGATTTTGATGTTGAAACTTCTAGTGAACATAATTGTGCAATTACGCCTCATTGTTTTTTCTTCAGAAGCTTTGTCATGAAACTAGAGCTTATTATCTTTCCTGGCTTCCCTGTGATACCCTGTAATTCGATTCCATTTCCTTCCGAAAGGAATTTCAAGAATAATTATTTAAAATTAAAAGCTACCATCCACAAAGATTGTAACCATTGTACTCCTAGTACGACATCAGCACCTCCCATTGGGATGTAAAGCATTGGACTATTCAATACATATTCCCACATGGATATCTTGATATTATGGAATTTTCCAGAGCAGTTTATAGTTCCTCCATTTTCAACCATCACTTGACATTCTGGTGCTGGGTATAGGAAACAATTCAATTGCTTGGCTACTTTACAATGAATAAAATTATGGGTACTACCTAAATCAATCAACACTATTAACTTTTTCTTCTTGATATGTCCTTCTATCTTGAGAGTTTAAGCAGTGGTAATTCCTGCCAATGCATTACATGATATGGTCGGACTCATTTCTTCCTCGTCTAGCATTGGTTCTTGGTGTATATCCTCCTCTTGTTCAGTTTTTTCTTCCTCTTCACAATCTATGTAGAATAATGTCTTCTCGGCACACTTATGACCTTTAGTGTATTTTCTATCACAACTGTAGCAAAGCCCTTTTGCTCTTTTTTCTTCCAATTTTTGTTGTGTCAACCTTGTAGGTTGTTGAAATCTAGGAGTACCAACACTTCCCTCTTTATAGAAAACTGTAGGCTTTGGGACGCTTTTAGGGTGTGGTTATCTCAACTTGATCTTGCCAACTCCGAATGCCTTCTCCATGAATCACACTCCAAAATGGCAACCCATGCCGGATGTTGGTCCTAAAATACCTATGAAGAGATCAACTCAGAGTCTATGGAATATCATTTACCCTTATATCTAATTTTTTTGAAACCAAAAGTGCCCCTCACTAAACCCTTTTTGTTTGAGATTTATCAATTGGCTAAAGAAGGTGTTTCTCTTTGTATCCTCATAATGTGCGGATTAGCTTAAACCCTCATAAAACTAACGTTTTTAAATTTATTACTACAGATTTAAAGCCATTGATACCATATAATGTATTTTTTTTCTAGATGTGCAAAGTTGTAATGGTATCTTTTGTGTGGTGTTTTGCACATTATTGAGATGAAAATATTGCTCCATCTGTAGTATCCATGTTACGGGATCCTTGCCATCAAACTTTCTCATATCCATCTTTGGAATATGGTGGTTCTTCCTGCCAACATTAGAGTTTATGAAATCATGATTATCATTTATTTTGTTCTTATCATTAGTTTCCTCTACTATCTTTTCACCATTAGGAAACATTTGTTGTATCAACTTTGTCAAACCTTCCATGTCTGCTTTTAGATCATTCTTCATGTTTTCCATTTTAGCTTCCATTTCCTCCATCTTAGCTTCCATGCCAAATTCCATGCCATCCATCTTAGCTTCCAAACCATTCATCTTGGCTTCCATGCCTTTATTCAAACCATCCATTTCATTTTTTTTTCTCTTTGCGATAGCGAAATTTGGTGCACTTTCTCATGGACTTTTGATATCTCATGTTGCATTTCTTCATCTTCATGATTCATAGTAGAGCTTTATGAAGGCTTAATGTGTGGTGAATTATTTTTAGGAGGCATTTTAGAACCCAATACTGATAGCTATGCTCAACAGGCCTTTGGAATCAACTAGAACTGGTTTTTCAAACAAGACTTATGCAATTCGAAAAAAAATACACACCTTTTTGTTGATTTTGAGGAGCTCGATATTGAAAATAATTATCTATGTGATTTCAGATCTTCAATATCTAAAATTTTGCCTCGAATTCACCCTATGAATCTTCCTTCAAATGCCATAGGTCTTACCTGATTTGGATTCTTCAAGGAAAATTTATGTCCAATCTCCCACAATGACCGAATTATGGACTAGTTCAGTATAGCGCACTTGTATGACTTGCCACATGTCACTGTTTCCTCCTTTGGCTCTTAAATTGATATACAAAAAAAAAAAATATGTGTCCTTGTGGCCACTTTTTACAGCATTCCAATCCAATGCTCAGAGAGAGCATTATGAAGTTTTTCCCACGATAACCTCTTTCAGATGAAATTTGGGAGCCTAAAAAAGACCTAACTTCAACAGATCATATCTCTGAACATATTGTGAACCAATCTCTAAAAGTTTGTGACGATGTTCCTCAGAATTTCAACTTCGCTCTCTAAAAATTTCAGCTTCTGAAACTTCGTATAACAAAATTTATAGTGCAAGTTCTGCGATGACCTGTTTAGGTTAAATTCAGGAGCCTGCAAATAGCCCTAAATTCCATAGATCATATCTCCGAAAATATTACAAACCAAGCTCTGAAATTGTGCAACGGTGTTCCTCAAGATTTCCTATTTTCACTCTCAAAATTTTAGCTTCTGAACCTTCGTAGAAAAAAAATTATAGCGAAGATGCCACGATGACCTGTTTGGGGTAGCGAAACCTTAGAATCCAAAGTTTTGATACCAAATGTTGTGAAACTAGCTCCGGAAATAGAAGAAAAGAGATATCAACACCTTATAAATAAACCACTTCGAGGGGATAATCTCCAATACATTACATGAATGAACAATTCTTGGATGATACAAATTACAAAACCTCCTTTCTATATATAGGAGTCCATAGGGCCACAATGTAATCCTAGTGGGGCCACAATGTAATCCTAGCTGACCTAACAATAATAATTTAAGGGCACAATAATAAAATTATGGGGGTTACAAGGGTACTATAATAACAATAAGGGGGTTACACTAACAACAATAAGGGACTATACTACTAATATAGGGACCTAACAATGTCTTGGATTGGCGATGTAAACCAAATTATCTTAACTTTAGGTGTGCGTGTGTGAAATGTGTTTGTTAATTTTAACTAAGTGCAGATGAGTGTATAAATAAAAATAAAAAATTCTCTATAATTGTAAATAAAAATGAAATGACAATAAAATAAACAATTATAGATGCATAAATTCAACCCAAAATAAGGCTTGTCAAGAAAATATTCTAGGAGGTGGGTGAAATGGAATTAAAACAAAAAAAATAGCCAAAAGATCTAAGGTTTAAGGGATAGGAATATAATGACTCAAATCTGTTAGAAAGATGTGCAGAAAACAGGAAGAAACCAGAGGGAAAGTTTCTGCAAAATGAGAGGTAACAGGTTAAAACCATAAGGGAAAAAAAGGGGCCACTAAGGAAAAGACCAAACAAGACTCAAGAGGGAGTTTTGGATGGAGTAATACCATGTCTAAAATTATTTGAAAGAAGTATATATCAGACCCTAAAAAATGGCTAAAAGAACTACAAAATCTCAAAATACCTACTCAGCTAAACCCCTCCTAAAAATGTGGAAGCATACTGAAACAATAAAGGGCTTTGTCCTACTTCAAGGAGACAAATTGAGCATATCTAGGCCTAATATGGGCTAAGGCAAAGGTTAGAAAACCCTGAAAAATGCTTGTGACAAATCCTAAAATTTAAAGAAAAAACCCTACAAAAAGTTGCAGCTTGCAGGTAATTACCTGTTGGATGTCATTTTCGCAATTTCTAGCCCCACAGATGTGACATGAGCTTCAACTTGAAAGTTTGGGCCTGAAAAATATGAGTTGCAGTTTCAATATCATCAGGCAATAGGTTGCGGAGAAATTTTTCGTCTCTAGCGCGGTTGGTACCTGTTACCTACAGAAAACACCGAGAAACACTCAAAAATTAGAATTGTTACTATTTTAGGGCATAAAAGGTAAAAAATAACATTAAGAGGCTAAAAAATAGTTGAAGAAAAACCCTAGGTGCTGAAGCAGCTAGTGACACAAGAATTTGAATAAAACTCTATGGAGTCGCCAATTGTTCGCATGAATTCTTAACACAAGTGTACGAAAAGAGATTTCTTTAGCTACACATGACAAAAACCCTAACAAGAAATATGGTTGCTTAAATTCTTGAGATCTTCAATACAAATTTGAAACAAATGCAACAAAAACCCAGATCCAAGTAGTAAAAGTACCTAAATAGTAAAATGCGATAAGAGTTCCTCCACATATCCAATGGAAAAGACAAGATATATAAATAATTTTATATTGATTAACACCTTGGAAGGGAACAAAGAATGATATTACCATTCCCCCTCGATCGGATCGATTCTTGGATGTCCTCAATGCTTCAAATCCAAAACTTTCTCTCTCTCAATGGTGTAAAAAATCCAAGATGTTTTGAACTCTATGGGAGTTCAAGAAGAAAAATAATAATAAAAGAGATCGAAGTATGAAAATGGCAAAGGATCAAATTCCGACCATGATAAAAGGATGAAAGGAAAATAATGAATGGAAAACCTCCTATTTATAACAAAATATTGAGTTATCCTTAATAATTGTGTATAAGAAAATATTATTAACCAAGATGTATAAGTAACTCCTTGGAATATTTTATTTTATTTTGTTAGAGTAAAAGGAGTTTAAATTGGTTAAATCCCTTTATTTAGTAACAATAAAAAAACAAATGATTTATTTATTATTTCAAGAATGGGGTTAAGGAATAATTAAACAAATAATGATTTGTTTTATTATTCCTAAATGATTTAGTCAAATTTAACAAGGAATATTAATTAAATAATGATTAATTAATTATTCTTAGAGAATAATACGATAAATAATTATTTATCATTAATTGGGTTGAATATGACCAAGAATATTATTTAATGGTTTATTTAGTTATTCCACATGGAATTTCCTATATGAACCAGAAATAAATTAATAAACAATGGCTTATTAAATTATTTACTATAGTCAAAGCAATTTTACTATGGTAAAATTAGTCTTACATGGTGTAATTCGGTCAATCTAAATGAAAATGGTTGGATGGCCAAAAAAATTTACCTTCCCAAAAAGAGCTAAAATCTTCAAGGTCTTTCTCACTAAAGATTCCTAGTTGCCCAAATCAAACCGTCCCCATACTCATCTTCCATGTTCCCTAAGGTAACCAAACAAATAATCACCATTATATCATAAAATCTTTGTTACGACTCTCATTAGTGGGTTGATGATGCCTGTTGGATCGAGGGGTCTTGACCCAGGTTCGGTAAGCAGTGTTTGCCAACAAACCCCTATACTACTAGCCCTTTCGACAGTGACCTACTTTCGTGAGTCAAAGTCTCACCCGAAGTAGTATGGGTGGGTGTTGGAATGATGTTTCCGCACCCTGAGAAAGGATGGGTAAAGCAAGCATAGCAATGATAGGTCCTGTAATCGTTGATTACCTTATTCTAGGTAGAGTTAATTAAGTCTCTATTCGCATGCACATGCACTAGATCTATAGTTATATGATTTTATAACATTAAGACAACTTTTCATAAACATAACATAACAGATCTAGATCCAAGAACACCATACACAGATCTTTCATAACGTAATTACAAAAACATACAACACAACAATTATCAATAATTCACACAACATTACTCACATATTTAGTTCTCTAACAACCTTTCACATTCATTTATTCATTAATTATTTCTTACAATTCCAATTCCCTTCCCAACCTGTGCACACAGCAGCAGCGTCGACACACTGCTGGACTTGGATCTCTGTGCACACAGCCAGCAGGAGTCTGTTCCCAAAAACCCAAATAGATTGCTTAAATCACAATTTGCATCAATAGCTCATCATTTCTTATCCTTTAGAACAAAAAATGCAACTCTATTTATAAAAATCTAGCCTCGACTTTCCTATGGTCCGCAACCCATGGTTTTTAGACCCCTAGTTTACCCTTTGACCCATTACAATGTGTTCGTGGCTTTGACCCATCCCAAAACCCCTCCACTAGGCTAAATATAAACAAAAATATAAAAAATGGACCAGTTTCGCAGCTTGTTAGGAGACCCCATTCAAATAGTCCCCCAACACAATCTTGTCACTCGTTCCGAGTCACCGCAGTGGTGCGACATCGATTTGTGCGCGCAAGGTAGCCAGAGTGTAGAGGAGAAATGGGAGCACATCCTTACTCTGGGCCATAGCTTATTGTGCAATGTTGACCAGTGTTAGGGAGACAGGCCCATCTGGCGCTGCGATAACCCATTGTAACAGTTGGTGGAGGCGCACAATGGAAAAGTGAGCATCTTCGGTGAACTAGAGTGTGGTATCACCACATGGTTTCAACCATTGGAAAAATACATGCTTGTTGTGGCGAAGGTTCTCAATCCTATCCAAGGTGGCTAGACACTACGAGGAGACGTTGGAGGGTGAGGAGGCTCTGACTTGGTCGAGAGCAGCTTCCCCCTACTATAATTCCGTCTGGATATGCCAAAGCATGGAATGGTGCTGCGCTGCTGTCCATAATTATGTAGTGGTTTCGACCAATTGTGCGCCCTGCGTCAACTGTTCTTGAACAATATGCTGGTCCTGTACTTCCTAAGGTATGTTATACTATTGTTTCCCGGCTCGGTCATGGTGGAAAACTTCACGCAACACTCTGGTGTGAAGTCCTTGTAGTTCTGTGTGAGATAGCTGCACTAAATCAATTTGGATGTCCCGCGTAGTTGGATCAGGAGCATTGATGAGGGCAATTCGTTGGAGGGAACACACATTGCTTTGGCTGCGCTATGTTATGGAGTTGCAGAGAAGCCGCAGCATGTCCTTATATCCCGATGTTCTTGTTGTGCATGGCTCATAGACAATCCTTTCTGTCGCGAGCCAGCGTTTACCCCTATAACTACACTCAGCAGTCCCAGGCTCTCTGGTTGGGTCCATCCTAGCAACACAAAAGCGAGCAACCCATAGAATGTTAAGGAGCACAAAAAAATAGTACACAGATAGTAGGAGCATGTTGTAGGGTGAATAAAGAGCCTGGTGTGTAATTATCCAACTATCTGCACACCGTCCGGAGTTATTTAATGGTGGAGTAGCCCATTCATTAAACTGACCATTGATCAGGTAGATCAATCTTACCATAAATGGTTGTATTGATGATCTGCCACTGATTGTGAGTACTTGTAAGATCACTTTTTTATTAAATCGGGATGTGCTGACAGTCGTCTTACGTGCCTAAGGTCATTTCCATGGAATGTCAGACCATGGATGACACCTGTATGTCGTTCGCATACCCTGAGTGGTTGGCTAGGCTTGCGGAATTCCAGAAGTGTTGGAAAGATGAGTGAGTCACTCAGTGGACCCCAAAGCTGCTTGAGAAGCTAGAGAAAACTGATAATACTATCACACGCATGGTAGATCATTGGGTGGATAGTGTGCTGGGAGGATTTCTGATAGAATTTTCCATTGATCAGTTTGTATCATACTCCAAGGCTGAACGACAATTTTTCAAAGGATTTCGAGTCAAGTTTCTCAGGATATTACTGTTGTTGATCAAGAAATTAATGTGCGAAAAGAGAATTCTGTGTAGTCATACTAATTGAATGACCTCGGATCTAGACGGAAGAACGACACGCAGTGGTAAATACTATTGGACCAAACTTGATGGAGGGAGATCTACATACAATCCATTGTAGGAACTAGTTATGCAATATCCCACATCTACATCACCACCTCGACTACGCAAAGGTAAGTATTCGCTTATACCGCCACCCTCCCTAGATAGTGATATGGCTGCACATTTGAAACTACCTACCTTCAAGGTGGTAGGAGATGACGATATGGACCGATTTTGATTTGTTGCAGACTCTGTATGGACTGCATAGAATGTGGCAAGTGATACTGTAAAAAGGGTGCAGTTGTTGTTGGCCTTTGAGGATGGGGCCCTGGACTGGTATATGCGGTATATTTCCTAGAATGCGGGTGCATCTATTTAAGATAGTAAGGACAATTTGAAGCACCAGTTCAGGAATCCAAAATATTATTCCCAGTTGGTAGTTGAAGTAAAGGACTTCAAACAAGGTGCATCTAAGTCAGTATGGGAATCTGATTAGCGACTCAAGAAAGCAATCAGGGAAAGAGGAATCGAATATGATGATAGACATCATGTAGAATGGTTCATCGCTATGTTGTTACCTCACCTATGTGCACCAATGAGTCATCAGACCTTTGAGTCGTAGGAGAAGGCTGTGGAAGTCGCTATGAAACTAGAGGTTATGCCCAGAGAGGATACATCAGCAGGGGTACAACAAATACAGGAACAACTTGGGGCTATGCATATGGAGATACAGAGCCTATGAAAAGAGCGAGGAAGGGATGTTTGCTCAGATCTCTGGTGCATACGATGTTGGGTGTCTGGTCATATGAAGGATCAGTGCCCTCTGCTGACTAATTACATGCAAGCAGGAGGACCTAGTCTGGTACACCTAGGGGCAAATAGGGAACCCGTCCTATCACAACCAGGTTCAGGCAGACCTGCGCTATGATGTGATGATTGTTGGGTAGCAGGACTGCATGATATGAGCCATTTCCCTCCGCTAGGTGTGTATGTCCCAGAACTAAAGCAATAATGGTGTTGATTCTACCGATCAGTGGGAAATCATGAGCAGAACTGTCATACTTATGACTTAATGATGGATTGTGGGAACTTATATAGGGTACAATCGGACCCTGCGTCACCAAGGCTTTCTATCCACTTTGGAGGATCACCGGCCTGAGGCAGAAGAGGTCATGGAGGAAGCGCAAGATGAGGACGTGGGCAGCTAGTCTGTTATAACTGTGGGGAAATAGGGCACTTTTCCAAAGCATGTCCAAATACCACTAGGCCATCATACAAATATTGTAGGGAGCTGGACCATGATGTAGAGGACTGCCCAATTTTAATAGCCAAGATGCAGGAAAAGTAGCTCACCCATACGCAGAACGTACAAAGAGTTAAATCCGAGCTAAGAAAGGTGAATCCTTGTGTAAAATTCATGACACACAGTGGGTTGGTCACCCAGGGAGAAAAAGAGGAGCTTGCCTCCTGAGAAGGAGTGCCTTTCATAGAAAAAACACCACTGAAGGTCACTACACAGCCGCCAACGTAACCTCAGATAGAGGAAGGGGTTGAGCCCTTTTTAAAGGCATGTATGAAGCTGCTGTGAAATTTGTAGGTTGTAGGTAATATCCAAGAACTAATGAGTACTTGCGTAGTTTAGACCAATATGATCCATGAAACCAAGGATGTACACAAACTACACAGCTATAAGAAGTGTACCAGAAGAGAGATGTGATTAACTACATAGATTAGTGACTACGAGATGGATCAAGTTATCTTAGATCTTGGGTCAGATGTGAATGTATTACCAAAGCAGACATGGAAACAAATGGGAGAACCTAAATTAGAATGGTCCACCATCTAGCTGCGAATGGCCAATCAACAAAAAATCATCCCTCTAGGGAGGTTACCAAAAGTCATGGTTGACATCGCAAGGGTAAGGATCCTAGCTGAATTTGAAGTCATATAAATTGTGGAAGATGAGGATCCCTATCCTGTGCTTCTTGGATTGGATTGGGAAATTGAAATGGGGGGTGTCATTAATCTCAAGAAATGCAGCATGGTGTTTGAAAGCGAAGGTATGCGTGTCATAGTACCACTAGATGCAATAGAAGGTGCATGGTATACAGAGCCAGCCTATGAGTAGGAGGAATTAGATCACATTTATAAATTAACTACGCAGGATGAAGCTCAGGTTAACCCCGCAGATGAAAGAATGCTCTGCTGGGAAAAGGAAAATGAATTTTTTTCTGACTCTGATGAGGAGCTGGAAAATTGGCAAGGCTGATTGCATGAAGTTTCGGTGCTCCGATGTCTTGAGACCATCAGGAATTTTTTACACATCTCTACCACAGAAAGGACCCTACCCTGCCAGGATGACACAGATGATAGTCAGGAGATGGTTGAACCTAATATTCCCATGGAACATAGGCTCAGGGAACTATCACCAACATTGCGTGGAGCACCTACACAAGGACCAGTATTCTTCGCTCAGGAGAAGTATTGGAGAAGGGTGATCGTGCGCATAGGGACCCCGGTTGCCAGATGGAGTCCAAGGTTAGTCACCCTACGTGAACACTTGCTGACATACCACACTCAAGGGTGTAATCAAGCCTTGCATAGACAGTCTTGCCAAGGTACTGCTAACCTAGGCATGTGTCGGGTTACAGACCTACCCTGACCCACGTGGAATTTGAAGAATTTGTGAATGCCTCAAGTAATAAATGGCACAAGGACGCGTGACACAACCCTCTGGTGCAAGGAAATTTGAACCAAGGGTGAAGCACATGGCTCAAAAAGATTCATGGCCAACTTACAAACACACCTCACGTCAACCTTCATTCAAGGTATGCGAACGACATACAGGCGTCATCCATGGTCTGACATTCCATGGAAATGACCTCAGGCACGTAAGACGACTGTCAGCACATCCCGATTTAATAAAAAAGTGATCTTACAAGTACTCACAATCAGCGGCAGATCATCAATACAGCCATTTATAGTAATATTGATCTACCTGATCAATGTTCAGTTTCATGAATGGGCTACTCCACCATTAAATAACTCCGGACGGTGTGCAGATAGTTTGATAATTACACACCAGGCTCTTTATTCACCCTACAACATGCTCCTACTATCTGTGTACTAGTTTTTTGTGCTCCTTAACATTCTATGGGTTGCTCTCTTTTGTGTTGCGAGGATGGACCCAACCAGAGAGCCTGGGAATGCTGAGTGCAGTTATAGGGGTAAATGTTGGCTCCCGACAGAAAGGATTGTCTATGAGCAATGCACAGCAGGAACGTCGGGATACAAGGACATGCTGTAGCTTCTCTGCAACTCCATAACACATCCCAGCCAAAGCACTGTGTGTTCCCTCCCACGAATTTCCCTCATCAATGCTCCTGATCCAACTACGGGGGACATCAAAATTGATTTAATGCAGCTATCTCACATAGAACTACAAGGAATTCACACCAGAGTGTTGTGTGAAGTTTTCCACCATGACCGAGCCAGGAAAAAATAGTATAACATACCTCAAGAAGTACAGGACCAGTGGATTTCAGTGGTCATAGAGGCAATGCGGATTATTCAAGAACAGTTGATGCAGGGCGCACAATTGGTCGAAACCGCTACATAATTATGGACAGCAGTGCAGCACCATTCAATGCTTTGGCATATCTAGATGGAATTATAGTAGGGGGAAGCTGCTCTCGACCAGGTCAGAGCCTCCTCACCCTCCAACGTCTCCTCGTAGTGTCTAGCCACCTTGGACAGGATTGAGAACCTTTGCCACAACAAGCATGTATTTTGCTAACGGTTGAAACCATGGGGTGATACCACACTCTAGTTCGCTAAAGATGCTCACTTTTCAATTGTGCACCTCCACCGGCTATTACAACGGGTTATCACAGCGCCAGATGGGCCTGTCTCCCTAACACTAGTCAACATTGTGCAATAAGCTATGGCCCGGGGTAAGGATGTGCTCCCATTTCTCCTCTACACTCTGGCTACCTTGTGCACGCAAATCGATGCTGCACCACTGCGGTGACTCGGAACGAGTCACAAGATTGTGTTGGGGGACTATTCGAATGGGGTATCCTAACAAGATGCGAAACTGGTCCATTTTTTATATTTTTGTTTATATTTAGCCTAGTGGAGGGGTTTTGGGGTGGGTCAAAGCCACGAACACATTGTAATGGGTCAAAGGGTAAACTAGGGGTCCAAAAACCATGGGTTGCGGACCATAGGAAAGTCGAGGCTAGATTTTTATAAATAGAGTTGCATTTTTTGTTCTAAAGGATAAGAAATGATGAGCTATTGATGCGAATTGTGATTTAAGCAATCTATTTGGGTTTTTGGGAACACACTACTGCTGGCTGTGTGCACATAGATCCAAGTCCAGCTATGTGTCGACACTGCTGCTGTGTGCGTAGGTTGGGAAGGGAATTGGAATTGTAAGAAAGAATTGATGAATAAATGAATGTGAAAGGTTGTTAGAGAACTAAATATGTGAGTAATGTTGTGTGAATTATTGATAATTGTTGTGTTGTGTGTTTCTGTATTTACGTTATGAAAGATCTGTGTATGGTGTTCTTGGATCTAGATCTATTATGTTTTTTTTATGAAAATTTGTGTTAATGTTATAAAAGAATATAACTATAGATCTAGTGCATGTGGATGCGAATAGAGACTTAATTAACTCTGCCTAGAATAAGGTAATCAGGGATTACAGGACCTAGAATTTCTATGCTTGCTTTACCCATCCTTTCTCAGGGTGCGGAAACATTATTCCAGCACCCACCCATACTGCTTCGGTGAGACTTTGACCCGCGAAAGTAGGTCACTGCCGAAAGGGCTAGTAGTATAGGGGTTTGTTGGTAAACATTGCTTACCAAACCTAGGTCAAGACCCCTCAAGCCAATAGGCCTCATCAACCCACTAATGAGAGTCGTAACAAAGATTTTATGATATAATGGTGATTATTTGTTTGGTTACCTCAGGGAACATGGAAGATGAGTATGGGGATGGTTTGATTTGGGCAACTAGGAATCTTCAGGGAGAAAGACCTTGAAGATTTTAGCTCTTTTTGGGAAGGTCAATTTTTTTGGCCATCCAACCATTTTCATTTAGATTGACCAAATTACACCATGTAAGACTAATTTTACCACAGTAAAATTGCTTTGACTATAGTAAATAATTTAATAAGCCATTGTTTATTCATTTATTTCTGGTTCATATAGGAAATTCCATGTGGAATAACTAAATAAACCATTAAATAATATTCTTGGTCATATTCAACCCAATTAATGATAAATAATTATTTATCGTATTATTCTCTAAGAATAATTAATTAATCATTATTTAATTAATATTCCTTGTTAAATTTGACTAAGTCATTTAGGAATAATAAAATAAATCATTATTTGTTTAATTATTCCTTAACCCCATTCTTGAAATAATAAATAAATCATTTGTTTTTTTATTGTTACTAAATAAAGGGATTTAACCAATTTAAACTCCTTTTACTCTAACAAAATAAAATAAAATATTCCAAGGAGTTACTTATACATCTTGGTTAATAATATTTTCTTATACACAATTATTAAGGATAACTCAATATTTTGTTATAAATAGGAGGTTTTCCATTCATTATTTGCCTTTCATCCTTTTATCATGGTCGGAATTTGATCCTTTGCCATTTTCATACTTTGATCTCTTTTATTATTATTTTTCTTCTTGAACTCCCATAGAGTTCAAAACATCTTGGATTTTTTACACCATTGAGAGAGAGAAAGTTTTGGATTTGAAGCATTGAGGACATCCAAGAATCGATCCGATCGAGGGGGAATGGTAATATCATTCTTTTTTCCCTTCCAAGGTGTTAATCAATATAAAATTCTTTATATATCTTGTCTTTTCCATTGGATATGTTGAGGAACTCTTACTGCATTTTACTATTTAGGTACTTTTACTACATGGATCTGGGTTTTTGTTGCATTTGTTTCAAATTTGTATTGCAGATCTCAAGAATTTAAGCAACCATATTTCTTGTTAGGGTTTTTGTCAGGTGTAGCTAAAGCAATCTCTTTTCGTACACTTGTGTTAAGAATTCATGTGAACAATTGGCGACTCCATAGAGTTTTATTCAAATTCCTGTGTCACTAGCTGCTTCAGCACCCATGGTTTTTCTTCAACTATTTTTTAGCCTCCTAATGTTATTTTTTAACTTTTATGCCCTAAAATAGTAACAATTCTAATTTTTGAGTGTTTCTCAGTGTTTTCTGTAGGTAACAGGTACCAACCGCGCTAGAGACGAAAAATTTCTCCGCAACCTACCGCCTGATGATATTGAAATTGCAACTCATATTTTTCAGGCTAGAACTTTCAAGTTGAAGCTCATGTCACATCTGTGGGGCTAGAAATTGCGAAAATGACATCCAACAGGTAAGTACCTGCAAGCTGCAACTTTTTGTAGGGTTTTTTCTTTAAATTTCAGGATTTGTCACAAGCGTTTTTCAGGGTTTTCTAACCTTTGCCTCAGCCCATATTAGGCCTAGATATTCTCAATTTGTCTCCTTGAAGTAGGACAAATCCCTTTATTGTTTCAGTATGCTTCCACCTTTTTAGGAGGGGTTTAGCTGAGTAGGTATTCTAATATTTTGTAGTTCTTTTAGCCATTTTTTAGGGTCTGATATATACTTCTTTCAAATAATTTTAGACATGTTATTACTCCATCCAAAACTCCCTCTGTAGTCTTGTTTGGTCTTTTCCTTAGTGCCCCCTTTTTTTCCGTTATGGTTTTAACTTGCTACCTCTCATTTTGCAGAAACTTTCCCTCTGGTTTCTTCCTGTTTTCTGCACATATTTCTAACAGATCTGAGTCATTATATTCCTATCCCTTAAACCTTAGATCTTTTGGCTATTTTTTGTGTTTGAATTCCATTTCACCCACCTCCTATAATATTTTCTTGACAAGCCTTACTTTGGGTTGAATTTATGCATCTATAATTGTTTATTTTATTGTCATTTCGGTTTTATTTACAATTATAAAGAATTTTTTATTTTTATTTATACACTCATCTGCACTTAGTTAAAATTAACAAACACATTTCACACACGCACACCTAAAGTTAAGATAATTTGGTTTACATCGCCAAGCCAAGACATTGTTAGGTCCCTATATTAGTAGTATAGTCCCTTATTGTTGTTAGTGTAAACCCCTTATTCTTATTATAGTACCCTTGTAACCCCCATAATTTTATTATTGTGCATTAAATTATTATTGTTAGGTCAGCTAGGATTACATTGTGGCCCCACTGGGATTACAATGTGGCCCTATGGACTCCTATATATAGAAAGGAGGTTTTGTAATTTGTATCATCCAAGAATTGTTCATTCATGTAATGTACTAGAGATTTCCCCCTTGAAGTGGCTTATTTATAAGGTGTTGATATCTCTTTTCTTCTATTTCCGGAGCTGGTTTCACAACATTTGGTATCAGAGCTTTGGATTCTAAGGTTTCGCTACCCCAAACAGGTCATCGTGGCATCTTCGCTATAATCTTTTTTCTACGAAGGTTCAGAAGCTAAAATTTTGAGAGTGCAAAGTTGAAATCTTGAGGAACACCGTTGCACAATTTCAGAGCTTGGTTTCAAATATTTTCGGAGATATGATCTATGAAATTTAGGGCTTTTTTCAGGCTCCTGAATTTAACCTAAACAGGTCATCACGGAATTCGCACTGTAAATTTTGTTATACGAAGTTTTAGAAGCTGAAATTTTTAGAGAGAGAAGCTGAAATTCTCAGGAAAATCGTCACGAAATTTTAGAGATTGGTTCACAATATGTTCGGAGATATGATCTGTGGAAGTTAGGTCTTTTTTAGGTTCCTGAATTTCATCTCAAAGAGGTTATCGTGGGAAAAACTTCATAATGCTCTCTCTGAGCATTGGATTGGAATGCTGTAAAAAGTGGCCACAATGACACAGATTGTAGTTTATTGTATATCAATTTAAGAGCCAAAGGAGGAAAGAGTGACATGTGGCAAGTCATACAAGTGCGCTATACTGAACTAGTCCATAATTGGGTCATTGTGGAAGATTGGACATAACTTTTCCTTGAAGAATCCAAATCAGGTCAGACATGTGGCATTTGAAGGAAGATTCAGACGGTGACTTCGGGGAAAAATTTTAGATATTGAAGATCTAAAATCACATAGATAATTATTTTCAATATCGAGCTCCTCAAAATCAACAAAAAGGTGTGTATTTTTTTCGAATTGCATAAGTCTTGTTTGAAAAACCAGTTCTAGTTGATTCCAAAGGCCTATTAAGCATAGCTATCATTATTGGGTTCTAAAATGCCTCCTAAAAATAATTCAACACAAATTAAGCCTTCATAAAGCTCTACTATGACTCATGAAGATGAAGAAATGCAACATGAGATATCAAAAGTCCATGAGAAAGTGCACCAAATTTCGCTATCGCAACGAGCAACAAAAATCAAATGGATGGTGTGAATAAAGGCATAGTAGCCAATATGAATGGTTTGGAAGCTAAGATGGATGGCATGGAAGTTGGCATGGAAGCTAAGATGGATGAAATGGAAGCTAAAATGGAAAACGTGAAGAATGATCTAAAAACAGACATGGAAGGTCTGACAAAGTTGATACAACAAATGTTTCCTAATGGTGAAAAGATAGTAGAGGAAACTAATGATAAGAACAAAATAAATGATAATCATGATTTCATAAACTCTAATGTTGGCAGGAAGAACCACCATATTCCAAAGATGGATATGAGGAAGTTTGATGGCAAGGATCCCGTAGCATGGATACTACAGATGGAGCAATATTTTGATCTCAATAATGTGAAAAACACACAAAAGGTACGCATTGCAACTTTGCATCTAGAAAAAAATACATTTCTATGGTATCAATGGCTTTAATCCCATAAAAAATGTCACTTGGTCAATTTTTATGGAGGAAATGATAGCACATTATGAGGATACAAAGAGAAACACCTTCTTTAGCCAATTGATAAATCTCAAACAAAAGGGTTTAGTGGGGGAGCACTTTGAGGATTTCCAAAAATTGAATATAAGGGTAAATGATATTCCAAAGGAACACAAGATTGATCTCTTCATAGGTATTTTAAAGGATAACATCCAGCATGAAGTTTGCGTTTTGGAATGTGATTGACTGGAGAAGGCATTCAGGTTAGCAAGAAAAAGTGAATGTAAAATTATGGCATCAAGGAAGCCTACCACTTACTTCTATAAAGAGGGAAGTGTTGGTACTCCAAGATTTCAACAACCTACAAGGTTGACACAACAACAATTGGAAGAAAAAAGAGCAAAAGGGCTTTGCTACAGTTGTTATAGAAAATACGCTAAAGGTCATAAGTGTGCCGATAAGAAATTATTCTCCATAGATTGTGAAGAGGAAGAAGAAAATGAACAAGAGGAGGATATACACCAAGAACCAACGCTAGACGAGGAAGAAATGATTTCGACCATATCGTGTAATGCATTGGTAGGAATTACCACTCCTCAAACTCTCAAGATAGAAGGACATATCAATAAGAAAAAGGTAATAGTGTTGATTGATTCAGGTAGTACCCATAATTTTATTCATTGTAAAGTAGGCAAGGAATTGAATTGTTTCCTATACCCAGCACCAGAATGTCAAGTGATGGTTGCAAATGGAGAAACTATAAACTACTCTGGAAAATGCCATAATATCAAGCTATCCATGTGGGAATATGTATTGAATAGTCCAATGCTTTACATCCCAATGGGAGGTGCTGATGTCGTACTAGGAGTACAATGGTTACAATCTTTGGGGACGGTAGCTTTTAATTTTCAAGAAATTTTCTTGAAATTCCTTTCAGAAGGAAAGGAAATCGAATTACAGAGTATCACAGGGAAGCCAGGAAAGATAATAAGCTCTAATTTCATGACAAAGCTTCTGAAGAAAAAACAACGAGGCGTAATTGCACAATTATGTTCACTAGAAGTTCCAACATCAAAATCATCTATTTCTCCAGATCTCCAAAGAGTCTTGGACAATCATTCCAATGTGTTTGATACTCCCAAAGGACTCCCACCTATTTTTTTTCATGATGATGCTATTCATTTGATTCCAAGAAGTGTTCCTCCAAACATTCAACCTTATAGATATCCTTATGTCCAAAAGAGTGAAATTGAATGTATGGTTGCAGAAATGTTAGAGGCTTTTATAATTCAACCTTGTAAAAGTTCTTTCTCTGCTCCTATAGTATTGGTACACAAGAAGGATGGATCATGGCGCATGTGTCCCAATTATAGGGAGATCAATAAGCTCACCATTAAAGATAAATTTCCCATTCTTGTGATTGATGAATTATTTAATGAATTACATGGAGCAAATTATTTTACCAAGTTGGATCTTTGTTCAGGATATCATCAAATTATAATGAAGACTGAAGATATCCCGAAAACAGCATTTCGAACTCATGAGGATCATTATGAATTTTTGGTCATGCCTTTTGGCCTTACCAATTCACCTTCTACATTTCAAGGGTTGATGAATTCCATTTTCAAACCCTTAGAAAATTTTTGCTAGTAATTTTTGATGATATACTAATATACAGTGGGTCTTGGAAGGATCATGTTCAACATGTTGACAGGGTGCTCAAACTATTGTAAGAGAAACAATTATATGCAAAAACATCCAAATGTTTCTTTGGAGTACAAGAGGTGGAATATCTGGGTCATATTGTATCTCACGAGGGTGTTAAGGTAGACCCTAACAAAATTAAAGCCATTAAGGAATGGAAAGTCCCCACAACCATAAATCAGTTGCGAGGATTTCTCGGGTTAATAGGGTATTATCACAAGGTTGTTAATAATTATGGGAGAATAGCAGCACCTCTAACAACATTATTGAAGAAAGATGCATTTTCATGGACTCGTGAAATAACTAAGGCCTTTGAACATCTTAAAGAGGCAATGTGCCTAGCATCAGTCTTAGCTATGCCAGACTTCACAAAAGGCTTTATTGTGGAATGTGATGCCTTAGGAAATAGAATTGGTGTTGTTTTAATGCAAGAAGGAAGACCCATTTCTTTTGAAAGTCATCCAATCAAAGGAAAGTATTTACAGAAACCTATTTATGAGAAGGAAATGTTAGCAATACTCAATGCACTAAATAAATGGAGAACTTACCTAATGGGAAGACACTTCAAGGTAAAAACTGATCATGATAGTCTTAAACACTTTTTGGAACAAAGTCTATCTTCAGAAGAGTAGAAAAAATGGCTCACAAAGATGTCGGGTTATGAATTTGAAATTTTCTACATAAAAGGGAAGCTAAATGTTTTTGTAGATGAACTATCAAGAAAGAATGAAGAGGTGGAAGCATTTATTTGTGCCATTTCTATTACCCAACTAGATTGGATAACCGAAGCAAGAGATGAATGGAATAAGGATGAAGAATTGTGGACACTCATTCAAAAGTTGCAGCAAGATCCTAGTACATCGGATACATTTAGTTGGAAAAATGATTCCTTATGGTACAAAGATTGCTTATATCTTTGTAATAATTCCCAACTAAAACAAAAGATTCTTTTGGAATTGCACACTTCTCCTTTAGGAGGACACTCAGGATTTTTAAAAACTTACCACAGGGTGAAGAAAGATTTTTTTTTGGGATGGCCTTAAATCTGATATTCAAAAGTTTGTGGCGGAATGTTTGGTTTTCCAGCAGAATAAAGTTGAGACAATTAAGACCCTGGGACTTCTACAACCTTTATCCATTCCAAGTCAACGTTAGGAGGAGATTTCAATGGATTTTATCACAGGTTTACCTAAGTCTGAAGGAAAGAGTGTCATCATGGTGGTAGTTGATAGACTTATCAAGTATGCACACTTTTGTGCATTATCTCATCCATTTAAAGCAAGTACAGTTGCTACTACATTTATGGACAGAATTCAAAAGCTACATGGAAGCCCAAGGGTTATTGTGAGCGACAGAGATCCCATTTTTACCGGAAATTTTTGGATGGAGTTATTTTCTTGTTTGGGTACTCAATTAGCTCATAGCTCATCTTATCATCCTCAATCTGATGGTCAAACTGAGATAGTAAATAAATGTTTGGAAGGATATCTTCGTTGTTTTGTATCTGATAAACAAACATAATGGGTCAAGTGGTTACCTCTCACTGAATGGTGGTATAACACTTCCTTCCATACTGCAGCAAAAATGACCCCATTTATGGCACTTTATGGATATCATCCACCATCCATCACATCGTGTTTAAGAGAAAATTTGACGGTTCAAGCAGTGGAAGATCATATCGAGCATCAACAAGAAGTTCTCCAACCCTTAAAGGATAACCTAAATTTGGCACAAAATCGAATGAAACAACAGATAGATCAACATCGCAGTGAGAGAAGTTTTGAAGTAGGAGACTGGGTATTTTTACGGCTACAACCATACAAAAAAATGTCCCTCAAGCAACGTAGGAAGGATAATAAATTATCGCCAAATTACTATGGTCCTTACAAGGTGTTGCAAAAGATTGGTACTATGGCATAAAAATTGGTGCTTCCTACTTCTTCACAAGCACATCCAATTTTCCATGTTTTATGCTTAAAGAAGGTTATAGTTGAAAATATTCCAGTTCAAACAATATTACCAGGACTTGATGAGGAAGGAAAAATCATATTGGAACCTGAAGCGGTCACAGAAACCAGAACTCAACAACTACGAAATCAATCAATTTTAGAGTATCTCATCAAGTGGAAGAACTTACCCATTGAAGATTATACATGGGAGGATGAGAATTTTATACATAAGCACCCAAAGCTACTCAAGCATTGAGAACAACAATTTTCTGAAGGAGAGGGCCATGTTAGGTCCATATATTACTAGTATAGTCCCTTATTGTTATTAGTGTAACCCCCTTATTATTATTATTGTACCCTTGTAACCCCCATATTGTTATTATTGTGCCCTTAAATTGTTATTGTTAGGTCGGATAGGATTACATTGTGGCCCTATGGACTCCTATATATAGAAAGGAGGTTTCTTAATTTGTATCATTCAAGAATTGTTCATTCATGTAATGTATTGGAGGTTGCCCCCTCGAATTGGCTTATTTCTAAGGTGTTGATATCTCTTTTCTTCTATTTATGGAGCTAGTTTCACAACAGACATAAACATTGTAATTAATTTATCTGTTCCTTTGAGCCTTTGTTTATTACTCTTCATTATCAATTTTATTGTGTCTTGCGATAAATTCACCTCCAAGTCATTTATCCTGAATAATCCTAGGCCTTCAACCTCAGTTTCGGTTAGGAATACTTACTCCACCGCACAGTGTTCGAGTTCACCCTCTGTAGAGTTCCCATACCAACATCTATCCTATTCATCGAGTTGTTTCTTTGATTCTGAACCTGGTTACCCTCCACCTCATTCTGTCACCATGCTAGGCACTAATATAGGTGCTCACCCACAAGATGGTGGTATAGTTGGCCCTAATGCCAGAGTTGTCTCTAGCGGAGCCGCTACCAAAACCGTTTCGGCTACTCCTTTGCTACCTTTTATGGCAGGTTTAAGCCTTCCTGATTTTATTCACTTGATTAATGAACCTATACTACATAATCCAAGTTGGTCTATTATGCCAACTAACCTTTCTTCAGACATTCATAAGATTGATGGAAACACTAGAGAGGAACCTTCCAATCATGTTCGCTCCTTTCAGATGTGGTGTTCATCCAAATTTATCATTGATGAGTCCGTCCATCTTCTGTTATTCCAATGTATGCTTACTAGAGTTGCTGCAAAGTCATATGTCGACGAGTGTGCTGACTCTAATTCCACTTTTGTGACTCTTAATAAAGCTTTTTTTCCTACTTCCAGCTACCTCTCCAATATGATATTGGTATCAAATTGTTGATCGAATTCTGTCAAAATTTTTCTGCCAGCCTTTCTATTCATGTCCAAGAATGGCGTAAAAGGAAGATATTATGTCGATATCCTCCATTCGATGGTCATTTCTATATGAATTGATTTCTCATATTGCTTTTTCCTTCCATTTGTAAATATGTCGCATCTCCCTTTCCTAAAACAGAGGAAGAAGCCTTCCAAGTTGCACTAAAATATGACTTGATCTAGACCTAGTCTAGTTATGTTTATACCATTTTACCTAATATTCCTAGACCTCATGGTGCAAACACACTGAGGTAATCTCACACTAGCGACAGTGTCGTAAGATATCTTTTGCATCTGTATACTCATCCTCCCATTGGTTATGGTCTCCCTCATGGTGGGGCCAACTCCTCTAGTACTTATCCCCCTCATACCAACATGTATCTAGGAAAAATGATGCCTTAATAATTTTCCCATTGCATCGACAAATGCCAGGGCCACCTATTCCTCAACCTCTTTAACCCAATGTTGCATAACCTTCTTTCTATCCTTATCCGCAGCTTCGTTCCCCAACCCCTTAAGCATTAGTATCCTAGCATCCCATGCCTTCTCAACCTCCACCACAGCAACCACCTCCCCCTCAAAGTTAGGTGTATGTGTGGCAGAGTGCAACTGATCCTCCAAATTCCAAGAAAAATAGGAAAGGAAACCGAAACCAACTAGTGAGAGGTAATCAAGGCCATGAAGGTAAACCGCCAAACATTAACAACTAGCAATAGGGTGATCAGCCCAATCAAAACAATCCTCTTTGTATGAACAATCCTTGTTCTTGTTGTGATGTCCATGGCCATTACATTCTTGATTTTCCCCTTTTACCCTAAATGTGGTAGTTCTAGGAAGCATAAGCAGCATCTAGAGGATAGTAAACCATTGCTTCAGCTCCTCCAAATATTGGGCCTGTTCAACCACTTGTTTTCAATCATCATTTTGCTCAACAAGGATATGTGGCTATCCAAACCCCTGAAGGTTAGGTTACCCCTCAACCTTCACAATTTGGTATCCCTAAATACGAGATTATCGTGATGCATTCTGAAGAAGTATATAACACTGATGTGAACCTTCAGACTTAGTCACACTAATATGAGAAGCCACCTGCTTCGTTTTCAACTGATTCCCAAACCAAAATTTCCACAGAATATATTTCAACACCTAATACTCCCTTACATATCCCTCAGCCTCGGGTAGAGGTCCTTCCCAAGCTCCCCAAAGGGAAATTATGTCAAAATATTCCTTCTATTAAAGCCGCCCACACTTACATCATAGTAGATGACTTGGCAAAATCTGGTGCTTCCATGTCAACAATGGAAGTCCTCTCATCATGCCCTTCATAATGTAAAGCTCTATTGTCTACTTTGGGAATTGTCGATCCTTCAAATTATCGTTTGATTTTCTTTGATGTTGACAAGTCATAAAATCCCCCCTTACCTTAATCCATCCCTTTTCGAATACCAATCAAGATTCGTAATGCTAGTGTCTTGCGATGTATCACTGACGAGGGTGCATCCACCTACGTGATGTCTGGCTCTGTTTGGAATAAACATGGATCACCTAACTTAGCCCCATCGAACATCACTTTGCATTCTTGGGGTGATAATCCTTCTCAGCCCCTTCACATGTACTGCAATTTTCCTGTCACTCTTGCGGGAAAGGTTATATTTTTTGACATTGAGGTCATTGATGCCCCCTTGGATTACAACGTCCTCTTGGGTTGTAGCTACACTTATGTGATGTATTTTGTTGCATATGTGATTTATCATAAGATGTCATTTCCACATAATTGAAATATATTTACCATTAATTATTTGACATATTATGAACATAAGTCCCAGACCTCCCTAGAGTCTATCATATATTTGGTGGCTGATAAACAAATAGTTGCACCTCTCACTAGTGTTTCACCTGGAGTCTATAAATCTTCCACATTAATTGGTGCTTTCCCTGTCACCCCCAGTTCTCGTAAACCACAGCTCATCGGATTTTTGCATGATGCGATCATCTCAGAATAGCCCTAAGTGGTTTGGTTCGACTAGCTAGCAGCCTATGCCTCCGCAACCTACTGATAGTCACTCGACACAACCTTCAAGACCTTATTCCTTTGCTGGTGTCTCTTATACTCCTTCTCAAATAGAAATGGTTCCCTGAATCCTTAAACCCTTAGGAGCCATTCCACGAGGCCATTACCACTTCGGTCAGATATTGTTCCTAGCTCTCCCCTCAAGATTGTTTTTGGTGCCTGTTATGGCTATGTTAAACCTTCATAATTTAACCCCTGATATCCCAGTATGGTACATCAATCCCCCAACCAATACCCCACCTAGTCAGCTCAAATCTTATACCGCTTTCACCCCAGTCCAGTCAGTCGTTATGATCCCTTCCTTTGCTTTAGTGCCTCAACCACCTCAACAGAAAACTACTCATGTTACGAATGCATCTGGTGAGGGGGGCAATGAAAAAAATAAGGAACCTAAGGATAAGGCCACCCAAACAACGTCTTCTCCTCCTAAGCCTCTGAAGCGGTCACCTCCATGAACTTTGTGTGATGTTGTTTGGCATTTTACCCAAAATTTTCCTGAACTTACTCTTCTCAAACATGTGGTCAATGAGACTTTTCTTGAATCCAATATCCTCGAGGTCCTTGTTGCCTTACCCGATTTAGCTAAAAAAACTCAAATCATTGCATAAAAATCACCCTTATGCTTTGTGTGATCTTTATGGCCACTATTCTCACCTTTGTCCCCATCGCGGCGATTTCAGCGACACCCTTGAGGTTGTCTGACGAATCAAGGCTGAATGTAATGGATCCTCTACTCCTCTACTCGTGCGTTTGTCTCATGCTAAACCAGATGACATTTTTGCAAGTATTATGATACCTCCCCCCAATGTGAAGATGATGGAATATTTGGAAAATATCCCCTATCTATTATCATCAATGGGATCCATGGTGGGAGGCCTCTACGGGGCATCCCCGTATATTACGACTGAACCTCCTTTGGCGATCACCTTGGGCTCAACATCAGTAAATTTTTAATATACTAGCTCTTTGTATACCCTCTGTAGCGATGTTTATGTGAACCATATCTCTCATGATGATGCATCAGGTAGCCCTGTCCCCTCATTTAGTATTTCTTCTACCAGTCCCCATATCATTTATTTTGATGAAGAAATTAGAGAAGTAATGACCACCCCTAAATTTAGTTGGGAGGATAAGCACTAACATGCGTACTTCCTTCTATATTCATCCCATGACCAACATGCTATGCAGACAAAATACTTCATCTCTCATGAGGTTGATTGGTTTAGAAACCCCATTCTCAAGAAAACAAGCACCATTCGTGTCTGTATGGATTTTCATGACTTGAATAGAGCTTGTCCCCAAGACAACTTACCTACACCTTGTATTGACTATTTATTTACTAAGTGTACGAAGCATACAAATTTTACCGATCGCATTCCCCATGCACATTTTATTTTTTCGGGTTTCTCGCATTTTCCATCCTCATCTCATTTGTTGTCTTATGATGCCTTTCATATGGATCCCTCATCCACGCTATACATCGGTTATGTTGATGGTGCAAGTCGCTACTCATGGAATCTAGCCTCTGTAGCCTGGGAAATTTTTACCCCCATGCATTCATTAGTCCTTTCTAACGATGTATTTATTGGATCTGCCACCAATAATGAGGTTGAATCTGATGCAGTGATAGGTTTGTTATTCGATGCCCTTTATCATCACATCCTCATGTTTTTTTATATTATCTATTGCTTGTCATGCAATTGAATGGCATATATCATTTGAATAACCATGCCCTTTTCAGAAGATATTTACGATTGTAGATTTGAATGCATGAATTTGAAACCGTTACATTCATTCATGTACATAGATCCTAAAATCACTATTTAGATAGAATTGCATACAATATTCTAGATTGGCACTTATCACATGCATCTAACACAAGATAATAAACATAAAAAAATGGTGAACCATATTCTCGCCATATATAAAAGATACATATCCATAATATGTGTAGAAAAAATCATAAATGCTTTGGGGTCCTATACTCTAAAACATTTGACATGCACATAGCAGGTTGCAAAAATCAAAACTGGGGGAATCACATGCCCCTACATCTAATGACTATTTTAGGGTCCCGAGCCAATGGCTCGTCTCCTCCAACCAACAAATATCGCATACCCTGCCCGACCATCGCCATGGGCAGCATGAACCCTCACCACTCCGAGGGTATCCCAACACATGCCTAAATGTAGCAATCATCAAGATCCTGATAGCCATGCTTTGATATGTCGGTCATCAACAACTCACATCTTTGGCACACATCCTCCAGGAGGGCCTCTAGGTCTGCTCTATCAACTCCTCTAGTTGTGGTAGACTATGCAGTCCCTGGCGCTGCGGGTCATCTCATATACTCGATCAGTTTCACCGGTGCTATGTCTGCATACCAAAAGTAATGAATCAATACCACACACATAATTCTAAAAAATTTAAAATGTATGATAAAATATAATAACTTGTCACTTATCATCAACTCCTCAAGCTCGACTAGGTAGAAGTGGAAATTTTGGGTCCCCATGAGAGTTCATCCCACTATATGGATAATAATTTATATACAGTGGCATATGATCCCAATGTGCATAGAATTCAGGCTCGAACAGCCACTCGACTCCTAGACCTCCTGCTCTTTGCAGTAGCTACCTCCTACCGTGCATCATCGACTCCCATGGGCCCCCATCCTAGATCTATGCATGAGGCTGAAGTGTGGGAATATTCTCGAAGAAGAATGATCACAACACTATACCAAAAGAACATTCATGGTTCACTTCTCGCTTTCATAGAGAAAGGTATCATTTCAACAAATCCAACATCATCTCGGTCCACTCATAGTATGTCCCACTCAATACACTGTCTAGTGCTAGGGAAAATTTTAGGGGCTAATATTCGCAAGTGGGCTAATTTTCCATGATTTTTCCAAATAAATATTCGTTAATTTCCATTTTTTCTAAATATTATTCGCCCAAATTTTATAGTATAAAATTGTTTTAGCTTAAAAACCACGTAAATTTTATATGGATACTATATAAAAGTATTATAAATTTGAATATTTTTACAAAACATTGCCAAACATTTTTAAAATTTCAGATTATGTACTAGTGATATTCGCCAAGGTTTATAAACTTTAAATTAAATTTCCATCCTTAAAATTTTTCCTGCAGTGTCCACTAGCATCATCTGCCCTCCAGTGATGTGGTGGAACTCCTAGTTGCCTAGGATCGGCAACACTGCTCTGATGACATCTCAAGTCTCTAGCCTCTCTAGAGCTCCAATCAGTATAGTCATGCCCTTGACACATACATCTGGTCAGAAATGGTGTTCCATGAAATATGATATATTGTTCCCCCACGGTAATACTAGCTAGATGTTTGCCACAACCCCTGGCAGTGGAAGACTGGTCAGGAAATATATGTTATGAATAATCAGCTCGATCAAGTGGCCCTGCACTATAAATACCTCCAGTTATGAGTCCTGGTAGAGAACTATCCTCGCTAACAAAAGCTCTCATGCCCCCATGAATGGGTTCTCAATCAGCTTGAGAACCCCATATCTCGCTACTACGCATCGGACAACCTGATCCCCCTCGATCCTAGAACGAAGAGCCTCAAAATCTCTCTCTCTCTACATTTGATCTTTAATTATGACATAACTACAAAAACCAAGTATATTTGTCAGTAAGATGAAGAAAAACTGCATCAAAACCATTAAGTCCCAATTCCGAGCCAAAAAGAGGACAAAACTAAACTTGTTGGTATCTAGCATTGCATGTAACATTTATCATGTAATTTTTAGCTCAGTCCTATTTTGTTCGGTGCACCATTATTATTTGTACCTTTTCATCTCAGCAGGCATAGGTATGCCTCCCCTACCTCACGGAGAATAGGTACCCAAAATTTAAAGGAGACTTATATCATCTGTAGGTCTCACCCCCTCAGGTTATTTTCCTCTGTCGCTTCACTCTGTCTATGTATCTCTCTCTCTCTAACTCCCCTTCAGTGTCTAGTGATTGTGTTCTTACAACGTACTTCGGTCATACGATTAGCTCCTAATGCTCGAATGTTGCAAGGAAATATGCTACACCAATTTTTCTAATCTAACCATTTTCATTTAGATGGACCGAATTACACCATGTAAGACCAATTTTACCATAGTAAAATTTCTTTCACTATAAGAAATAATTTAATAAACCATATTTTATTAAGTTATTTATGGTTGAATTAGGAAACCTCGTGAGAAATAATTAAATAAACTCTATTTATTTAACCCAGTTAATGAGAAATAATTAGATAAATCATTATTTATCTTATTATTCTATAGGAATAATTAATTAATCATTATTTAATTAATATTCCTTGATAGATTTTACTAAACTATTTAGGAATAGTAAAATAAATCATTATTTGTTTAATTATTCCATAACCTCATTCCTGAAATAATAAATAAATCATTTATTTGTGTATTGATTCTACATAAAGGGATTTAACCAATTTAAATTCCTTTTCCCTCCAATAAAATATAATAAAATATTCGAAGGAGTTAGATCTAGATCTTGGTTAATAATATTTTGTTATGCACCATTATCAAGGATAACTCAATATTTTGTTATAAATAGGAGGTTTTTCCATTCATTATTTACCTTTGATCCTTTTATCATGGTAGGAATTTTATCCTTTGTCATTGTCATACTTCGATGGCTTTTATTATTATTTTTCTTCCTGAGTTCCCATAGAGTATAACACATCTTGGGTTTTCTACACCATTGAGAGAGAGAAATTTTTGGATCTGAAGCATTGAGGACAACCAAGAACCCATAGCATTGTGGGGGACTAGTAACATCATTCTTTGTTCCCTTCCCAAGTGTTAATAAATATAAAATTCTTTATATACCTTATCTTGTCCATTGGATATTTGGAGGAACTCTTATTTCATTTGATTGTTTAGCTTCATTTACTGCATAGATTTGGGTTTTTGTTGCATTTCTTTCGACTATCTATTATAGATCTAAAAAAGTTAATTAGCCATATTTTTTTTTAGTGATGTTTTTCATGTGCAGCTACAGTGATCTATTTTCGTACACTTGCATTAATAATTCATACTAACAAGAGAGTCTATAGACAATGGCTCAGAATATTCTGGTTAGTTTACTTGCAAAATTTATGAAAAAGTCTCAGTAGTGATAGTGACAAGAACTTCATCATTACGGCTCAAAATTTCTCTTTCGGATGGCACATGACCTCTCTGAAACTAGGATATTAGTTCAGGGAACTAATATGTTTCTGGGAACATGAACTGGGCGAGTGAAGACTGACATAGGCCCAATTCATCTTGTTGATCTAAAAAATTATGTTTCAACCAACTGTGAAGTTCAAATAGGTCAAATTCATAGTTTTTTTTACCAAATTTATATTGGAGGTCACTAAAGGGACATGATTTAGATTTATGGGAGGGGGGAGCATTGGATTTTCTAAAGGCTTCATGCCTTTTTTTATAGGATATTTACCCTTTCGAGTCATTATCAAAAATAGATAGAATATAGCGATGAATAATGTAAAATTACCTTGACATTGATATTATTTGATGAATGTAGAGGTGGGGTTACTAATGGAGATCGAATCACTACCGTTGTAATTACCACGTTGTAATTACCACTCATTGTGATAGTTATGAAGACTGTAAAATTCAAATGCTCATGAAAAACAACAAGGAAAAGGAATTTTATGGCTTTACTGAGTTCATTGCAGTTTTTTTTTTTCAAATTATCATTAAATGTTTACCGTTAGTCAGGATCGGGTCGGTTGCAGAAGGAGCGAAAAGAACTAATTGTTGTAACATATTACTGATGGGGTATGGGAGTGTGAGATGTCACACTTTGATTAAGAGGGACAAATTCTTGGGACAATTTAAATGAATGAGAAGATTGTGGAGGTTTCATCCGCATCGGTGAGTTGGTGGATGGTGGCTGGAGGAAGGTAGGTTGAAGTGGGTGTAGTGATGGTGGGATCATGAAGGGTGTCGTGGTAGAAGAGCGTCGGTGGAGGGGCGACAAATCAACGCTTGAAGTATTTTTAGAGTTGGTGGGGGAGGGGGGAATCGCGATGAGTGAGACACATAATGGAGTGAGTCCAATATTCTTAGACCCCCCACCCCCGCGAGAAAAGCACGATGGAGCTCTTGGTGGGGGGGGGGGAGTGAAAGCACTCCCCCATCATTAATCTGGGAGGGGGAATATCTTTGCCATTTTTCATTATCCTAACTTTGAAACTTTGCATAAAAATGTATTTCTTCAACTTTATTACATGGGCTTAATGCACAATTAATATTTTCTTAAAATAATCTAAGAAAAGCATAACCACCTCTTAAAAACTACTTAAAATATTCATTAATGTTGCATTTGAATTGGCGGAGTATTTTTTATTTGTTCCTACCATTAAACCATGATTAAATGGTGTTATTAACTTCAATAATCAAACTCAATCACGATTAAACTGTGTGATTCATTTATTCGTTAACCTAATATATTTTCTTATAGCCAAATCATAATTAAATAGTTTTATTAGACTAACTATTTCTACTTATCCTATTACAATGTAGCATTTTGGCTAGCAACACATTTATTAAAAAATTCTAAGTGTTAACTGAGGAAATTTTTATTTATTGAGTGCCATTTAGGCTTGCTCACTCCTATACATTATTTTTGGGGTTTCTTCATTTTTATTTATTTTTTCTATTTTTCTTTTCACATATACATTTTTTTTATACCCTCTTTTCATTTCTTTATACATTTATTTATTTTTCTTTTGTAAATAATTTGTAGAATACAATATTATTTACAATTCAATCAACTGAAAGAAAATATCCAATCATCAATTGAACCTATGAACCATAGGACCCTAATATTGCCTCCAATTGGGGATGACATGCTCCTTATGAGTTGTCAAAAACATTGTAGATTAATAGACTTGTTCCATTCGGATAATTTTCTCAAATATTCGAGTTGAACTATTATATATGTGTATTATTCATACATATAGTAATTCATCACTAGAATCTTAGGGCATTCTCTATGGGCTTCTACTTCTACTCAAAGTTAGTTGCAATCTTGCAATATAAAATAAAATGGTTATGTAAAAGGTTTATGAATGAATTGTCATAATTGGGTAGGAAATAATGCTTTAACTATGTGGCATGTATGGGTCCACCTCACAGCTCATATTGATTTAAATTTTTTAATAGGAATGCATTGTGACCCTTAAAGGCTTGAATCTTAAAATGCCCTTTCCATAGGTTTTCAAATTTACCATGTTTTCCTTTATCCTCATTTCTTGAATCCCTTCTCAAAACAAGATTAGTAAGTTGAAAATAATATTATTTAGTCCTTATATCATAAATTATTTTAATATTTCCTTGGATTACTTGAGCTTTATGATAGACATCCTCCCTTGCCTATTGTAACTAAATAGTCTAGTTTATTCTTCTTTCCATATCATTGGTTTCAATAGGTGCTTCTTGCAGAAGTTTGAGCACTAGAATTCCCAAAAAAATTGGGAGAATTGCACATGTTCCATACACTCTCTAGAATGGTGAAATTCCAATGGAATTATTGGTAGTAATTCGATCATCTCATTGTGCATTGATTACTCTTTTGTGCCATCAATTCTTATTCGCCTACAATTTTTTTTTGATAATATTTACCAAAATTTTGTTAGAAGACTCAACTAGCCCATTACCCTGAGGGTAGTAAGTAGTAGAGTGAGCTAACTTAATCAAATATTTGTTACAAAAATTTGTTATTTTCCTGGGTTTGAAAGAAACAACATCATGAGTTATAATTTTATGGGGGAAGCCAAAACCTAGACAATGTATTTCCTTCTAGGAATTAAATGATAGTGGTATTAGTGGTTTGTGTAGTTGGTATGGCTTCTATCGATTTGGTAAACTATTTTGTTTCTGTCAAAACCCATTTTTGTTTTCCTGTGGAGTTAGGGTGAATTTCCCCAATGAATTCTAAACCCAACTTTTGAAAAGGGAATTTTAATAAATTGGATTTAAGGGTAAAGCTAAAAAAAATCTTTTACTTCAAATATTTTGCATTGATGACAAGGTTAACCTTTTATGCACATCAAAGAATAGATTTGGGCAGTAAAATCTGATCTGATGATTTTTTTAACTATAGATTTCTATTATAGATACCCAACATAGTCTCCTTGATCAAATTCCTCCAAGGCCCTGTCTGCTTCATCTTTCAGCAAACAATTTAGTAATACCCCTCCAGCATATTTCCAATATATATTCTTATCAAGAATATAAAATTTCGTGGATTTCATTTTAAGGAAAATTTCTTTGGTTTTTTTTAGATTAGGATGAGCATATAAGTTCTGTAAGAAAAAAATTATGTCTACATACCATGGTGATGTGTTGAAGACTTCTGAGATCAGAGGAGTCACCTTCTCTTCATGTTCATCTATTTCTGCAATGAAATTGATGTCTAAAAAATTACAATTAGACTTCTCCATGAGTTTTTCTTACTCTTTTCCTTTGATAAGATTTTTTGGTCTAATTTCAATGTCATCTTCCAAAATGAAAACAACCCATTTGCCCTTTCTTCCATCTGGATCGATTTGAGTTATGATGTCTTTAACAATGAAACTTGGGATAAAAGCAATGATTTGTGAATGTAGAATGTAAACCTTGAAATCTTTTAGTGCTTTAAGTAATGCAAATGCATTTTTTCCATGATATTGTATTTCAAAGATGCATCCCTTAGTGCTCTGTAGAAAAAGGCAATGGGTTTTTCATGACCTTCAACATTCTTCTACAACAAAAAGAATGCAATGATATGATCAGATGAAAAAGAAAATATCATTAAATATTTTGTAAAATCAGGAATTATTGGAATTGGTGCAGTTGTTAAAGCCTTCTTGAATTTAGTGAAAGAATCTTTTGCATCATTATGCCATTTGATTTCAGTATCCTTCTTTAACATGTCAGTGGCTTATTTTAAGATCTCAGCCAAATTTGGTATAAATCTCTAAAGGAAGTTTATTTTTCAAATAAAGGATTGGATTTATGTTTTTTTCCTTGCGAGATCTATTTTCAATATTGCTTCCACTCTGCTATGGTCAATTATTATGCCATCTTTTGAGATGATGTGTCCTAGCATTTTACCTTCTTCTAAACCAAACAATGTTTACTTAGGGTTTATAGACATACCATATTTTTTGCATTTTTCAAGGACTTTTCTTAAGTAAATAAAATGTTCCTCATTTGTATCCGAAAAGACAGTGATATCATCTAAATAAATAACTATAAATCTACCTATTTTATCTGCAAAGGAGATACCCATTTCTCTTTGTAATGTAGCACCAACATTTGTTACACCAAAAGGAATCTTCACATCCATGAATGTGGCCCAAGGTGTAGTGAAAGTTATTTTCTCTTGGTCCTATGGATGTAATAGAACGTGATTGTAGCCAGAAAATCCATCTAACAAGGAAATTCTCCTAGATCCAACTACGTTTTGTAGGATAAGGTCCATTTTGTGCAAAGGATAGTTAACTTTTAGGGAAGCCTTGTTGATATTTCTAAACTCAATACACAGTCTAATTTCCCTAGTATTTTTCCTAGTAGGAATTAAGTTTGATACCATTTATAATACCTCAATGGTACAATAATCATGGAATCATATAGCATTTTAACCTCTTTTTCCACTAGGGGTAAAAACATTGGGTTGATTCTTCTAAGTTTCCATTTGAAAGGTTTCTCGTCTTCCTTGACAATAATTTTATGTTGTATAATGCTAGTGTCGTAGGATTTTAAATCCTCATATATCAAATCAAATACATCTATGAATTCTTTGAAAATATCTTAGTACTTTTTTTTTTAGCAGAAAGAAAAAATATGGATAGCTTAACTATTTTGGGCTCTTCTTTAATTCCTATATTACAATATTTAACTTCGGCTCTAGTAGCCTCATTTTCAGGTTTCTTAGGGATGTCATCAATATAAAATAATTCTTCTAAGGGAACAAACCCCACTAGGGGAATTTTGAGGTCTAAAATAGGCCTTCTAAGAAAAATATACAACAAAAATAAACTTTATAAGAACCAATAGGACTGAAGATGATGATGTAAACCATGGGGGATGATTCACCATTATTTAAGTTAAAGGGTAAAAAGATTAAAAAATAATAAAATAATCAAACTACTTTTTCAACTCATATTTTCAACTTATCTCCCAAATGTTTACTCAAATTTTGATCAGGATTACTCGCTGAATGAAAAATGTATTTTTTCATCAAAGGAGTACCCATGTTTCATACTTTCGATGGACCCCGCAACACGAAAAATGATATATACATAAAAAAATGTGATTACAATCTCTTTTTTCATGTATTTCTCATTTTTCGTGGAGTATGACCCATCTAAAGTATGCAACATGGGTACTCCTTGGATGAGGAGTTAAATTTTGCATCCAACATGTACTCCCACTCAAAATTCGAGTAAAAACTTTGGGAGATAAGTTGAAAATATGAGTTGAAAAAGTAGTTTTTTATTTTTTCCCTCTAAAATTTGATGATGTCATCAAACATTATTTTATTATTTCCACTATTATTTTATAATTTCCTTAGGAGGCCCATTTTAAACCTCAAAATCCCCCTATTGCTTTAGGAAAAAAATTATCCTTTAATTTCCAAATTTCTAGCTCTTCTTTATCTTTATCCAATTCACTCATTTCCTCTTTATTTACAATTGTATTTACCTTATTATATACATCATAATATATGTCTATGTTTGCACACTTTAATTCATCATTTGAATGCAAAAAAAAAAACTTCATCATTACCAAATACTTTCGAGTACCTAATATTATCTGGAACAACTAGCCTGCTTTCACTTTAACTATGTACTTGTGACTTGGATGATATGCCATTTTACAAGTACTAGTTGAAGTAGCGTGACCATAAGCTAAGATATGTTGACCCTTTGTAATTACGGATAATTCATAATCAACAAAACACTCAAGGAAATATAGAACAAAATTTCTATAAGCCCTTAACCTTGGATGTTTTGTTGAATATTCCCCTTGGATTTGTTTGATTATGAGTTAAGAATCTCCATGAACTGAAATATTTTTGGAACCTAACTTTTTGAAAATCCACAATCCTAGGATTAAGTCTTCATACTCAACTATATTATTGGTACATTGAAAATTCAGTTTGTATGAATCTCCTTCTGATTTATTATTTTGTGAATTGCAAATCAACACAACTGCTCATGATGATTCCTTGCTTACAACCCCATCAAAATCCATGTTCCGTAAAGGCTTATTTTCTTCATCTAGTTTCAAAATATTTGTTTTGATTTCTTCAATATTATAGAAATCAGTATCTGGTTTTCATATTTTTTCTTCTATACCTCCATCATTATACAAGATAAAAGTGTCTAGATCTGAGTGGACTGAGTACAAGGGAAAATTGTTTGGTTTGTCTTGACTGCTAACCATTTATTTCATCAATGTCTCTCTATAAATCCTTCTTGGTTCCCCAAAAAAAAGAATGTTAGCATAAATCATATCTAGTTGTAAGGTGCCCTGTAATTCCCTCCCAGGATCTAGAAAGTATCATTCCATACTTTGGAGGTATGTCTACTACCACAACATCCATGATTAAGATTTTGGCTAAAGTGACACAAAATTCTTTAATATGACCAAGACAAGTACCTTAATGGAATCAAATTAATACATGCCTTTGTCTGGCCTAGTAATATCTAGTAATAATTTTTCCATAATGTCTCTAGGCATCAAGTTATGCGAGGCACCAAAATAAAACATAACATAGTGAAGAATTTTATCATGAATATTAAAGTTGACATAGAATGGAGGAACAACCCCATCTTGTGAATTACCTTCAACTTCAGGTCCAAATAACATTTCAGGTTGATCATCATTAAGCTTCATAGTATTGGTTCCTTCTTCTAATTTCAAAGCCTTTATTACTTGGGTAGTGTATGAATTTTTGTTTATCAACTATATAAGGGGAATGGAAATTTCAACTTTAGCCAATTCATTTTCAATGATAAAAGGATTTTTGGGTTTGTATGCCTTCTTGATAGTCAAATCTTGTTTTCTGGGACTTTATTTGTGAGATTCTTGTTTAGGGTAACTAGTATAAGGAATATCAGATTGAGCTTTCTTAGTAATAATATCAGATACCTTTTTGGAAGGTATATCTGAAATAATTTTGGAAGGCATATATGCAATATTTTTGGGAAGAGTATCAGGGATTTTATTTTATGGATGAGAAACAGTTTTCCTACTCCTCAAAATGTATTGTTTATGTACCTCCATAGTAGCATTATTATATGCATGTTTATAATCTTCAGATTTTGATGGAATTATTTCAGACCGTGAATGTATGAAGATGTCTTGTTCTTATTGAGTTAATAAAATAGGGTCATCATCATTTATTCCCATAAAATTTATTTGGAATTTTTCAATGTCTTCAACTAATTGACCTTATTCTCTTACATAATTTTCTTCAAATGGAGGCATAATGTCTTGTTGTTGGTCATTTGGTCCTCTTTGCTACCTTTTTTTAATCTAAGTTGGTTTTCTTCTTAACTTAGGATTCCTAATCTAAGGACTAGGTTGGTTCTGTCTAGGAGGAGCTCTATCAGTTATGTTTATTCTTTATATCATCCTTTCCATAGTTTTCACTAATGTATCCAATTTGGAATTAGAAGAGGAAGTGGATGGTTCCTATTTTACGGTAACTCTTTTCTCAGATATAAGTCTAGCCCTTTTAGCTAACATATTGGCTTCTCCACTTACATCATCCCTCTGCATCTCTTCCAAGGTAGTAGGGTTCCTTTCTCTTAGCTGTTAGGGCATATCAACATCGAAGCCATATGGAAAATAAATCAAGGGTAATGTTTGAGGAGGTTTAATTATCATTGGGATTGAATTATAAATGTTATTGAACCCAGTGAAATATTCTTGCAAACAATCCCCAGGGGCTCTCCTAATGCTTTCATATTCTGCTACAATTTGGAGAGGATTTTTCTTGACTTCCCATATGTTGATAAAGGTTTGATGAAGCACAATAAGATCATTTATAGTAGCTTTGTGTACCTATTTAAAGCATTTCCTTATTTCTCCATTAACGCTTTGGGAAAAAAGTCTCATTTCCACATCTTCTTTATTTTCCTCTTTAATTTCAAAATAGTCATTCTCTTTGCCTACATGTTGTTGTGAAGCGATTGACCTATTGCCATCAAATTGAGGAATTCTATTTTGATAGTCTTGATGCATGTTATGTAATGGGGTAGGTAAAACCACAGGAGCATATTGAGATGCCATGATTGGTATATGGGGATGAACAACATATGAGCTTCTAATATGTGTATATGTGGAAGGAATTAAAACAATTTGAATTATGGTTTATGACGTTGATGGGGAGCTATTGGAAATTGTCAAAGAGATGAAACTCGTTGAAACAAGATGTAGATATTGTGTAATGGGAGAGGAAAGAGAGATTGATAGGGATGAAAGTTCAACTAACTGTTGGATGTAAGATTTATGGACATCTTGGTTTAGTTCTGTGGCTAGGTATTTTAATTTTTCCAATTGTTGAAGAGCTTGCTTGTCAAAATCCTAATCTAGTAATTTCTTTTGAGATTTGTATGGTCCTGAGACAAAATTATCAAAGATTGTTTCAGCTACAAAAGTTTTAGATCTAGTTCTTAAAAAACTGTGTTCTAAAGGTAGATCAAATTTAATCTTATCTAAAGTAAAAAATCTCCTATGAAGAGAATTTTCTCTTGGTGGAGGATTACTACTCCATTGACTCTCATTCAAAATTTTCTTCCTTATCAATTTCTCAAGGTTATCCACTATCTTGGGAGGTTTTAGATATAGATGTGCTCTAGTATGAATTCTTTTAGGAGCCATATCTATATAGTATTAAAGACACAAATTCACTATGTATGAAGATTACAACCTATAAATATTTATTTCTGAAATATACATTTTAAATGCACTGAAATATACTTTTGAGCCAGGGAAACAAATTTTAAAACCATGGTATGTTCAATCCCCAACAGAGTTGATAGGATAATATATCTCTGTAATTTTTGAGGTTGCATAGAGAAACATAGAGGTAACCTTAGAATCGATTTAGAAAGTGGGAATCTATCCCTTCTAGTTTTAGAGAGGGATATCTCTATAAAATTTATATTTTTTTTACTAAAGGTATTAGGCTAAATATTAAGTTTAGGTTTGGTTTTATTATGTTGTTGTGTTGAAACTTTGAAGATAGGAAAATTGGCAAATGCGGTCAAAATAATTTTTAGATTGATCAAATACATTGTTAATAGTCTAACCTTATAGGGAAGGGTAGGAAAATTCAGTGGATCCTTAAAGATATGAGGTCTGGAGGAGATGAAAAGATTTAGAAATCCAATTAAAAATATAGGAGTTAACAATTCTCATTTTAATATTGACTTGAAAACATAAAAAGAATTCTTAAGCATCAAAACAAAGTGTACATTTATAAAATTTTTGTTATTTTTCTTCTTAGATTAATTCATAATTTAGAAAAACATATGATAACAAAGAGAAAAAAAATTGACAAAGAGACATGCACTTTAGCAATAAAAATGAGACATGAATCTTATAATGATTGCACTGTATTGCTGGAAATCTATTCAATGGTGGCTATGCGAGCTGCTTTACAATAGTATTCCTTTTCTTCAAATAATTCCCAACACTAATACTTCAAATTATGAGGTACTTATAGATAATTATTAAAAAATATCTTGATTCCAAAGATCAAGATGGAATTCTAAAATATCTAGAAATTATTGCAAAAATAGTACAAAAATTTAAGAATCTCTGAACTACTCAAAGATGGCCCTATTGTTGAGGATAACTATTGATGACTGGGGCTGCATATTTTTTGTGTTGTTTTCCTTTTTGTATGGAGATGAGAATGTTTACTCTAGTAATTCACACAATTTTTCCCATCTATCTTCCATTGGGATAGAAAATTTAATTAATTTTCTATAGGTATCATCCACCTATATGTACTTCTCAAAGGTTACATTGATGATGAACAAATTTATGATTTCATGACTAATAAATAAGTCAAAATCAATTGCCTCCATGAATGATTCTCTTTTGATATGCCCTTTTATACCTGCAAATATTCATTTTTCGTGAGAAATAGTGCATAGTTTTTCTTGGTACACTTTCAAGCTTATCAAATTCTATCCCTCATCAACAAGTCTTGGTAGTCCTTTCCTATTCAACACCTTCATCTTTCTATGAAATATCTGGATGTTGGTTTCCATATTTTGACATTTTTTTTCCTATTGCAACATTAAGTTGTAGTGTGCACTCTCTTCACCTCAAAAATTTTCTTTGTTCTACCTTGAATTCTGAACTACTCGAGATCTTCTCTATTTTTGAAATTCAATATTTTTATGATGGATGTTGCTTCTCTAGGATTATGTCCCAAATTATCTTTGATTTTCTTTAATACTACTTTTGATCTTTGAATTAACTCTTGCTGCTTGAAAATAATATGAATTGAAGGCCATATTTCTGTGATGGGTTCATTAATATCTGTCCATATGTTTTCCTTTACTTGTGCCAAAGCTTGAGCCATTGTTAATCCAATTTGTAATTGTTCAACTTTGAGAGTTAGCTGGTGGGTTTTCCGCAACTATGCAACATAAGAAGTATCAATTTTTAATTTAGCAATTTCTTCCCCTTGAATGGTCATATTTTCCATGGATTTAACTAGCTCACTTTCAAGATCTGATGTATGTGCTAGTGTTGAAGTTGATGTAGATGCTTCAGAGGTTGTGAACAGTCAAATTTGGGATTGCTGTGAGTGGAAATATGACCAAATGTGACGCCTCCTATTTCTCTTTGAGAAGCTTCTCGAGTTCTACCTCCATGTCTTGGATTTGGATGTTATGTTCAATGATTTTTTTTAGCATGTCCTCTTTCTCCTTCTCCATCTCTGTAACTTCCTTAGCTTGTGGATCCTCTATGGTAGGCAATTTAAGTTTCTTTCTTAATGTTGTTATATCAACATTTTTTATTTTCAATATCTCTTCTGCTACCTTCACGTCACATGGATTGTAATCCAGTTTGATCACCAAGTCTTCAAGTGACTTGATCTTGGTATCCTTAGATAAGGATGAAATCATTTTCAACTTGAGATGTGTCTGTGTGTTATTTACTAATATATGCAATCTAGAACCTAACATCGGAACATTAGTTAGTGTAGAAAACATCATATATCTGGATTCTTTATGCATTTCTCTATCTCTGGCCAAGGAGTGTGTCTATAGGGTTTGGTATTTTTCTCTACCCTCAACATTGAAATTAGACCAAAAGGGTCATAAGACCAAGTAAAGCTCAACTTGAGGTTCATTTTCTTCGAAAGTAAATCAATTTCGTTACCAGCTATTCTGGTATTGCAGACAAAATGTCCAACTTCTATTTTAATTTAAAATTGTGCCTTCTCCTTGGCTACTACATAATGCATTTCATCCATATGTATAATTTGTCTAATGTACTCAAATGAAAAAATTATCATAGGAAAAAACTTTGGCGTCTTATAGGGTGGAAATTCACATGCGTACATCTTGATCTTTGTATATTTTTGGAATAAATAACAGTCACGTGTCTTCACCTAGTCACTAATATGCAAAACATTTTGAATGTAGGCCCCTATCCTAAGCTCCAACACATGATTTATCAAGAGAAACACTATGTAAAAGGATTGATCAACATAGTCTGTGAAAGTAAATTATGTAGTCTTCTTTTTCAGCAAGGAGGTCCGGTGTATTAAAGATTGAGAACTACCCTCCTCATCCATCATCTGCAAAGTAAAGAAAAACTTCTCTATTTGATGATAAATGAGAAAATAGTCTAAAAATGTAAAGTTTTTCAAATATACCTCTATAGGAAACTTAATAATTTGATCATGCATGAGATTTGAAATAAATTCATTATAATTAAAAATAACAAGTTTCTCATCAATCGTAAGAATTGATAGGAAGCCAACAATGGCCTCATCGACCCACTGATGAGAGTGGTAACCAAGAATGTAGGAGATAATAGTGATGATATTTTTGGTTACTTCAGGGGACATGGAAGATAAGTACAGAGGGTTTGATTTGGGAAATTGGGAATCTTGGGGGATAGATATTTTGAATATCTTAGCTCTTTTTTTGAAGGTCAAATTTTTGTAGAGTTATATGAGAGAGTCTATAAAAAATGGCTTGGAAGATTCTAGTTTTTTTACTTGCAACATTTGTGAAATATTCATAGTTGTGATGGTGAGAATAACTTCCCCATTATGGCTCACAGTCACTCTTTTGCATGGGACATAACTTCTCTGACAGTAGGATATTAGTTCAAGGAACTGATGTCTCTGTGGGAACATGAAGTAGGGTAGGGAAGACTCTCGTATGTCAAATTCCTCATGTTGATCTAAAAATTTATGTTTCAAGCAACTACGAAGTTTGAACAGGTCAGATTCATTTTTAGTCTCAGAAATTTTATATTGGAGGTCAAATAAAGGCACAAGATCCAAGTCTATGGGAGGGGGTAGCATGGGATTCTCTCCAAGATTATTTCCTCTGTTTCTGGTAGATTTAATATAGCGATGACTAATGTGAAATTACCTATACAAGGAGACTATATGATGAATGTATAAGTGGGGTTACTAATGGAGTTTGAATCACTATCGCTGGAATTATCGATTTTTGTGACAGCTTGGAAGACAATAAAAGTTATCTTGTTGTGAAAAACAATGAGGAAAAGGAATTGTATGGCTTTACAGAGTTTAATAGAGTGATGTTTTCAAATTAGGCTTACATTTTTACCGATAGCTGGGAGCAAGTCCGTTGTAGAAGGAGTCAAAAGAATTAATTGTTCTAATAGATTGTTGATTGGTTAGGGGAGTTCCAAATGGCGACATTTGATTCAGAGTGGGATGGATTCTCGAGATAATTTAAATCGAATGAAAGGTTGTGGAGTTGGGGTGTGCGAGGGTGAGTTGGCAGACAGTGAGTGGTAGATGAGCATTGGTGGAGGGGTGAACAGTCAATGGTTGAAGAGTTTTGTGGGGGGGGTGGGTGGTGGGTGGGGGCGCGATGAGTGAAAGGTAAGGGGGGGTGTTAAACATTGTGAGGGTGACACATAGGAGAGTGGGCCAAAACCTTTTAGGACCGCCCCGCTGTTGGTCTGGGCAGGGGAGGATCTTCCTCGTTCATCTTTATCTTAAGTTTGAAAATTTGCATAAAAATTTATTTCTTCAACTTTATTACATGTGCTTAAAGGATAATGAATCTTTCGTTGAAATAATCTAATCAAAGCATAATCATCTCATAAAAGCTACGTAAAAAATTCATTAATGTTGCATTTTAATTTGTAGAGAATTTTTTTATTTTTTCCTATCAGTTAAGCACTATAGAATGTTGTGATTAACTACACTAATCAAACTCAATCATGATTAAATTGTGTGATTGATTTATTCACTAACCTAATATATTTTATTATAACCAAATCACGATTAAACAATGTGATTAGACTAACTATTTATACTTGTTCTATTACAATGTGGCATTTTTTCTAGCGGTATATTTATTCAAAATTTCTAAGTGCTAATAAAGGAAATTTTTATTTGTTGAGTGGCATTTAGGATTGCTCATGCTTATACATCCTTTTTGCAGTTTCTTCATTTTTTTTAATTCTATTTTTATTTTTCACATATACTTTTTTTTTTATACGCTCTTTTCATTTCTTAATACATTTTTTTATTTTTTCTTTGTAAATCATTTGCAGAATACAATATTATTTACAATTTCATCAACTAAAATAAAATATCCAATCATCAATTAAACCTATGAATCATAGGACCGTAACAATCCTGAGAGTCTATATCACTTCCGAGAACTTCATGAAAGTCTAGGAGATGATAAATAACATTAAAAAAAGGGGACGGGAGAAATGACATCACCAGGAACTAATTGGATCCCTCCTAGCCATGACATGCATTTCATCAAACATGTCACAAAATTTGCATCTATAGGCGTAAACAACATGTTTAAACATAGGGGTCTCATACGTATCTAAGAATTACTAAGAAGCATTTCTCCCTTACATCATAAGATACAATACACTCTATTTGACCATAGATACATCGTGCATTCATTTGAAATTAAAAACATGGATAGAGACAAACATCCTCACTGATAAAATACGTACTTATAACTAGCATAATAAAAATATAAATACCATGGATACAACAACAATATAATCCACATAATAACCAGTGAATTTGCATACCAAATACCAAAGATATGAGATCTTCATTACTGAATGTAAAGACAAGCAAGAGACGGGACTTCCACGTTCCACCCAAGCATACATTGGCTAAGACAAATCTCTCTTCAACCAATCACCCTTGTTCCATATTACAACCATGAATGTTTGACTCAAACCGAAAAACCAACCAGGGAATCCTCAGGCTAAACCACCTCACCGTCATTAATAGAAATCAGGCTTTACTATGAAACATCCCATATTACTTGGATAAGAAAATAAACATGTCATAACTTACTTTACCATGACATACAACCAATCACTAGCCCAACACAAGAATGAATATCATTGAATTATCTTTGTCTAAAATGTGAGGAAGTTTCCTCTCTCCTAGTTTCTCAGGCTTTATCACAACCCACAATATGAATCAGGGGTCACCAGGCCCTGAAGAGATACATAATATTAAATATTTACCATATATACCAAACCAAAGATTCCTAGACATGATGGGGAGTAGACCACCTCTATGCTTTAGCATATATCTTGTCATTCATCGATCAAGGATTCCTATGCCTACAGAGAAAACACACTATCCTACTTTACCACAACCCACAATCTAGTTCAAAGGTTAATAGGCCATTTGTTATTTCAATTTGGAGATATATCCCACTCAACCTTGAATCCATCTAGTATTATAGCTGAACCAAAACATGAGAACTCAAAAATATTTGGAAATGGCAACGCTAGGCTGAGAACACTTTCACACCTGGAAAAACCCATGCCGATACTGAAAGGAACCACAAGCAATACCATGCATTCCGAATATTGTAAGGAAAATACAGGTTCAAATCGATACCTGCCAAGAATCCTGTTGCAGTTGCTTAATTCCTTCTCATCCTTTCTTGCTTCCTCATTTTTCCTATTTTCTTTCCTTTATTGGTCCAATACCAAAATGCTCCAAAAAATAAAAGTGTCCAAGGTTGAGAGAGAGAGATAGAGAGAGAGAGAGAGAGAGAGAAAGAGAGAGATAGAATAATGAGAGAGCTCTAAAAAATGAACTAACAAAAGGTACCAACTAATCCTTAGAAGCCTTTTTATAGATGAGGCCTCTATTTTCTTCATTTTTCATAATTTCCCTTCATTTTCCTCCTCACATGAAACTTGTGAGGTTTCATATCCATTTGCTCCTATTTTCAATTATTTTCATAAATAATGTTACAAATATGCCATTTTTCATTTCCAAAGACTTTTCCTTTTCCTTTTCCAATTTCCATGGCCATAATAAACAAAATTAACACCCACTATGATGTTTTTCCCAATAGTCAACTCAGAATAAGTGTCCCATCAATGGTGGTTATTATTTTAACTTTTATTACATGGAATTTTCATGAGGGTATTTACAAAGATATTTAAGAATATCCTAATGAGAAGGAACATCTATACATGCTTTTGTGATCCACCACATTTCTAGCCCAATCAACATCAAAATATACATGAAGCCTCAAATTCAAGGTAGTGTACCTCAGACCATAGTGTTGTCCAAGTAAATCCCCTCTACGGATAGAGGTGATCCCTCTAGCACTAAGGTGGGTCTAGCAACTATGGGAACATACTAACATATAACTTCATAGATTGTAAATGAAATTCAGAGCAAGGAAGATGTCCTACCTAAATATGATGCTATGTTGTCATCTTCCATCGAAACTACTTGATCCGTTGCTCTCCTCCAGCTCGATACACGCTGCTATCAACGTTTGATTACCTATACAGATAGTCAAGACAACACGAAAAACATAAAACAATTACAACCTATCTAACTAATCAAGGAATGCTAGAAATCTCATTATAGATGTAAAAAAGAATGGATGATAAACATTAGATGCATTTTATTATGATAAAGACAAGGGTAGTTTACAACCAAGCCATGATGTTGAGGCTCTCCTTTGGCAGGTTTTTATCCAAGCACGTTTGTCACACCCTCATGAAAAAAGTTCCAAGATCTCACTATATTCTCAACACATAGAAATAATCACACTTTGCACTATTCTCCCGAAGCTATGATTTCTTCTTCTCTATGCTAACTTTTTTAGCTATCTGTTCAACTAGAACATGTTCAACTGGCACATCAATGGAAGATGGCTATATTTATAGAGGAGAGGAGGAGGTTGGGATCCCTACAATAGTGCAAGGGAGGCCTTATCCATTGGGAGGTTTACCCATAAGGTGGAAAAAAGAGGCCAAAGGAGGGGGGCCATTGTTATTTAGTCGAACCACTCCCTATGACTCGTCCACGAAGTTGTTGTGATCGAAAATTAACCTCTATTTTTTTAAAAAAATCCATAAATAGATTGGCGTGGGTGCTTAACTGGGACATAGCACCAACTGGCATAGGCTTAGTGTTAATTTTCCTCATTGGCGTGAGGGCATAACGAGCTACCAATGCCAAGGAAAAAATAGGTGTTTTTAGTGGTCTGCTCAGGAAATGGTCACTAGAGGGAATGTTGTACTCATGGAAAGGGATGAAATGATGGTATTTGTAAGGCATGAAAATTCTAATTAGTCACATAAATTACCCTCCAATGTGTGAGATGGGGATTGTAGGAATAGCGACAAATTACTGTGTAACAGATGCCCCCTAAAGTACGAAGTCTGAACATGAGTGAGGGGTGAAATGCTTTATAGGTACGTGTAAGGAACTAGATGTTGCTATCAAGAGACTACAAATCAAGCATAGATACATATACATAACTGAAATCTTTGATGAAAAATACATGAATCCATGGTATAGGCATAGCTATCCATCAAGAAAAGGATCATGTGAATGGATCCTCGATATGGACACAACCATCTGAATGAAGGGATCATATGAAATAGATCCACGGTATGGGCACAACCATCCGTATAGAGAGGATCAAAAAAAGAGAGCCCATGGTATGGTCGTAGCCATCCATCTAAAGAATCATATATATAATCATGACTTACTCATCACTCCTCGCAACCTGGACTTTTCTGATCGAAGCCGAGGGTCTTGCACTCCAACACCACCCGATCGAAGTACAAATTCCAACATGTGAATAGATGTTTTGAATTCGAACATGCTATAAAATCACTTGATTACCGGTCAATGATGCGAACCATTAACAAGTGCGAGAGAAACCACCCATAATGTCAATTTTTCTCAAGTTACTACTAGTACAATCCACAGAATGTGAATAGTGATCTAAATTTGAACACTCGTGAAATCGCCCAATTGAAGGCCAATGATGTGAACTTGTCATTGAATGTGAAGAACTTTCCATTAGGGCATGCAAGCTCTAAGGTACCAGAAAGAAGTCTCTAGATCAACTTCCTGGATAATGAGCTGAAGTCGATAGGAAGAAATCCATCGAAGGAGGGTCATAATGCATCCCACATCATCGACACGAAACAAAGAAGGTAATATGAGTGTGAATCAAGGTTGAAACAGAGGATCAAGGAATGTAAAAACTGCAGAAGGATTTTCTCTTGAACATATTGGCAACACGACTCTAGAATTTGCCAGCATTTGACTCAAATAGGATTAGAGGTCATGTTGACAAAATTTGTAATTGAATGAGAGGAAAACAGATTTCCCAAACCCATGGAGGAAAAGTGACAGAGTGAATATATCCCAACCCAACACAAACTACATACAAGTGTCATGTTCAAGAGTGACATACTACTAACACAACTGATGAAAATCTTCCATTTCCCCCCACCATTTTTGGCGAGTACCTTTTTACTTTTACACAAGCTTGAAGAGGATACCATATTCTTGTCATATAAGTTTTTCCTTTAGAAAAATCCAACCTAATACATTTTACGAGCCCTAGCAAGGAGGAACTCGAATAACATCATAATGACAAAGTCTGGTGTCATCAGTTTTAACAAGTCTGACAAAGGAAGAATTCGGCATCTTTTCATGTTTAGAGAGTTTGAAAAGACAACGGAAACAAAAAATCTAGCAAGCCCCTTTTCGTCAATAGTCCCTCATATCTGAAAAGGTATAAAACAATATCCGTGAAAACCTCCTAGTTGCGATAGTCTAGGGTATTCCTTTTTCGTAAATAATCTATCCTAGCCTGAAAAAGGGGTAAACGTATACTGGGTAGATATCGTTTAACAACCATTTAACGAGTTGAAAATTACAAGAGTCTTGGCAATCTTTTCAATTTTCGAGAGTCAGAAAAGAGATGAAAGATGACTCCTGCTGGAGGAACGAGTGGTATTAAGGGTAGCTACTGGTTCCGGTAATAGTGGAACTACTTAGAGCAATTAAAGTTCAAGAGGCCAGCTAACAAGACCACTCATCACAGCGGTTCCTCAGGAATGGGTGAAACAATCAAGTGAAGGCATATGATTAGCCAAGAAGATAGTGATGATGGAGTGAGAAAACCAAGGCTCATATGGCAAAAATAGGCTGATAAAATGGCAATCAAAATAGGTAAAATAGAAATGGTTTCATTTTTACACAAGCTTGAAATCAGGAAACTGTGCTTGAAGTTGGTTTCATTTTTACACAACCTTGAAGCAAAGTTAAACTATGCTTGAAACCGGCTTCATTTTTACACAAGCTTGAAAGAGAAACAAAATATGCTTGAAAAAAGTAAGCATGCCTCTAGAATGGTGACTCAATTTGAGGTACATTCCCCCCAAGCTTCAATCCATATGAAAGGTAGATGGAGTGAAGGTTCAAAGTACGATATCAATAGAAAGACTCGACTGGGATCTTACAAGATCTAATCAAAGACTCGAACTAAATAGGAACATGTTTCATTGTTTTAATGAGGTGGACACATTAAAAGAACTATCCTTGTGACCTAATTCATTTTTTAATGAGGTTGACATAGAAAACGAACCATCCTCATGACATCTTGTTTCATTTTTTAGGGAGCTTGACACAAGGAAACGAACTATGGTCTGACCACCTTGTTTCATTTTTTAAGGAGCTTGACACAAGAAAAAGAACCATGCTCTGACCAACCTATTTCATTTTTTAAGGAGCTTGACTGAAGAAAAAGAACCCTGCTCCAACAAGCTTATAATGTTGAATAAGAATTCATGGCTTCCAAGAGTTCCACACCAGATGGGAGAACAACATCTCAGAAATCAAGACCCAATGCCCCCAACACCTGATGCACAACGACACTATCACTGAATGCATTCATGGGACAGTAGTCACATAATTGACATGCGGCAGGGTTGAGATAACCGGCAGATAAAATTATGACAGGGATGATGGTGGGCTAGCTACCATATTAGGACTACAGAACTCAAGTTGATCGATGGTCATGATCCGACCTTGGTGCAGAAAACACATCACACGAAAGAGGGAGGAGACAAGCACTCCCATGGCATAAGTATAATCATGGCCCAGTAGTAAATTAAATTCCAAGGGGATAGGAACAACCATCATTTCCATATGGATAGTTTTCCCTCCCAAAGTAACAGGAAATTTTGGAAGGATCCCTAATGGTTGACTAGTTCCTCTATTAAACGCCAACAGATTCTATGTAACAGGCATAAGCAGTGGAAAACCGGAAGCTTTCCAAGTATTCAAGGATAAAATACTAACAGATGCACCTTCATCTATAATGGTGCTGGGTACGACCAAATGGGAGGCCTGTACCGTGATCCCAAAGGGCACATAAGAAGGAAGGCAATAACCTCCGAATCAACCCCAATTGAAGGAAGCGATCAAAATTCTTGGATGGGCTACCGTCAAACCAAGATGGTCTTCCCCTGGTGTTACGAGAGAAGAAGGAGCATCCTTCGTCACCTCCATCATGGAGGCAGAAGGAGGGTCCTCCGAGACCTCCATCATGGGAGGCAAAGAGTAGCTTCTTGAGATATAGGGACAGGAGAATATTTCTCCGAGTTCAAGGAATCTGAAGAAACAAGAACCTGAGGGATGTGAGATCCACTCTCAATTGAAAATACCTGGTGCATCGCAGAGGGGGCCAACTCAACTGATCCCATGACCAATGGTTGGTTAGGGATGGATTCATGACGGTGAATTTTTGAGGGAGTGGGATCAATAAACGATGACTCTTGACTGATCATTGAATCAACTGGTGAAGGACTCAAAGAAAGCTGTTTGTAAGCAGCTGGAAGCGACAGTGTAGAAACAATCAAGTTTTACAAAACTCTCTTGGCTTCATCCATATATGGAGAAAGGTGAATGGCATGATGCCCTTCACACAACTTATAGGGATTGGTGAACTTACCCTAAATCTTAGGAGCTTTACCAGCACTAGTTGAAGACATGTCCCCAACTTGACTCCCAGAAGCCAAAGGCAACGGTGGACAACTGTTGGACCATACTTTGAGCACCTTGGGAATGCCAGGGCAATCTTGAAGAAGGTGGTTTCCTTGGCACAAAATTCAAGGGAACTTAACTTTCCACGGAGGGTTAGAAGTTTCATCGAGAGCAGGTGTTTTAGAACCAACATGTGCAAAATTAGCATCTCACTTATTTGACTTCTTCTTCTTAGTCTTCTTCTTCTTCTTCTTCTTAGCCACCTAGGTACTAGAATCCAAAATTTCACCAAGAAAAGTAGAAGATGATGACGAAGAAACAGGTGAAGAAGGGGAGAGGTTCACCTTTGAATCAAAATGGCGCTGCTCAGGCGGAGGAGTGGATGGTACAGTAGCCAGAACACTTGAGACCACAGAGGTTGAAAACAACCAAACAGGAAACCCAACAGTTAACCCAAGGAGGTACAACATGGCCATATAAGAAGCACCAATATTTCCTAATGTAGGAAAAGGACTAGGACTCCATTCAGAGGGGACTCCTTGATTGAAAAACTCTGGAAAATTTGCCATGGGAAACGACCTTGAAATAAAACACTAAGGACAAAAATTCTAACCAGGAATATTTTGTGGGCAGTTAATTTTTAAGACACTAAAACAAAACTATGTTGTTTCATATTTTAAGAGTTGAGAAATAGGAAAAATGTGACTCTATCGTTTTCAGGTTGAAACGAGCATGAAAGGACAAGTTCTCGAGATCTCTTCTCTTTTTAAGGAGTCACGAAAAGATCAAAGTGACTACTCAGGTAATCTAAGAAAGAGGGTCTACCAAGTTTCCATGAACTGCGATATACACCCTAGTGATCAAATGAAATAGAAATGACCATGGACGTGACATACGTGTAGGTAGTCTCTCTGAATGTTGTGTTTGGTGTATCACGGTTACAAGGCGGTAGACTCGGCTTCCTATGGATAAAGGATTGCAACCTAGAAGGGTCTCCCTTTATATACTCAATGGTACGGGGAGCACAAGTACGTACTAGTGCTGTCTGAATCCAGATGGCAAGTGACAGTTGCTAGGTTTAAAGACGCCATAACACATCTCTAGCCTAGACTACTAGATATTCCATTAAGTTTCAATGTTGCCTTAGGTTAATTCAGTAAATTTCAAAGGTTGATCTTGAATTAGGTTTCAATTTCAAGGCCCTATCGCATGTCATCTAAAAATCTCCTATATGTATCTATATGAGGAAAAAAATCTTTCAATTTGATGAATGCTATCTAGTTAAGGGAAATGCTTCAAACAATGATGCAACAAATGACAACACTGCAAAATGAAATTTTTCCAAAATAGATGACTTTCACTATCCAAAAGTAATCTAAAACATTCAATGATTTGAATTATGCAATGTAATCTATGCAAAATCCTCTTTTTTGAAAACTATGCAATTGTAATCTATGCACAATTTCCTTTTTCTTTTGAAATGATAAGAATGCACTCAATGCATTTTTCGATGAAATGAGAATATACTTAATGCATGCTTTTAATGAAATAAAATGCACTCAGTTTGATTTTTATCTTTCAATCATTAAACAATGTAATCTAAGTTCAATGAATATCTCAAAAAATACTCTTCAATGCAACGTGATCTAATGCATTTCAATGAAAAGCAAGATCTAAGACGAAAACTAAATGAATGAAAATTTTCTTAATGAAGGATGAATGCAAAAGAGATGTAAACAAACACTAAGAATGCAATCGTTGTTTTAAACACTTTGTAATGAAATTCCTTAGAAGGCTAAAACATGTATGAGGTTAAGCACAAAAAGGGGTTCCAAAGCATGAGCTCAAAACAAGGCATTCATTCCCTTTTACATCAAGCAATCAAAGAAATAAGACTTTTCAGTTGAACAATGACCAATGTAATCTATGCTCACAAGTGAAAAATTAAAGGGGAGAATGTGTACATCATACAAAGAAAATGATCGAAAGGGCAAGACACACTGATGAAGGATTTAGGGGAAAAACCTCAATTTTTCACACACCCTGAAATTGGCACGACTTTTGGTGGGTGAAACTAGCGCCAACTAGCAGGACTTGCTCACTGACAACTACCGTCAATGGCCAATTGGCATGGGTTGATAACTGACAACTAGCGCCAATCGGCACAATTTTCAGAAAAATAAAAGCACTAATTCTTGAACAGGAAAAACAAAGAATTTCTCCCAACCAAGACCAGACTCACCACTTCAAGAAAAAACTAAAACATCGTAATTGATGAAAAACATAGGAACAAACAGGGAAATGGTCGTTCAACTAAATCCATCGAATGAATAAGACCTCAAATATTGACAAACTCAAAGGAAAATCCCCAGTGGAGTTGCCAATATGTTTTCCTGGTAAATCCCCTCTTGGGATAGAGGCAATCCCTCTAGCCCTAGGGTGGGTCTAGGAACTACGAGAACATACTAACATCTACCTTCCTAGATTGTAAATGTAATTCAGAGCAAGGAAGATGGCCTACCTCATTCTGGTGCTATGTTTTTGTCTTCCATCGAAGCTACTTGATCTGTCACTCTCCTCCAGCTCGATACACGCTACTATCAACGTTCGATTACTTGTACAGACAGTCAAGACAACATGATAAGCATAACACCACATCAAACATAAACCAATTACAACCTATCTAACTAATCAAGGAATTCTAGAAATCTCATTATAGATGTAAACAAGAATGAAAGATAAATATCAGATGCATTTTATTATGATAAAGATAAGGGGAGTTTACAACCAAGCCTTGATGTTGAGGCTCTCCCTTGGCAGGTTTGTATCCAAGCACGTTTCTCACACCCTCATGAACAAAGGTCCAAGATCTCACTATATTCTCAACACACAAAAACAATCACACTTTGCATTATTCTCTTGAAGCTATGATTGCTTCTTCTCTATGCTAACTTTTTCAGCTATCTATTCAACTAGAACATGTTCAACTGGCACATCAATGGAAGATGGCTATATTTATAGAGGAGAGGAGGAGGTTGGGATCCCTACAATAGTGGAAGGGAGGTGTTATACCTTGGGAGGTTTACCCATAAGGTGGAAACAAGAGGCCAAAGGAGGGGGGCCATGGTTATTCAATCAAACCACTCCCTATGACTCATCCACAAAGTTGTTTTGATCGAAAATTCACCTCTATTTTTTAAAAAAATTCCATAAATAGATTGGCACAGGTGCTTAACTTGGATAGAGCGCCAATTGGCATGGGATCAGTGTTAATTTTTCTCATTGGCATGAGGGCATAATGGGCTACCAACGCTAATGCAAAAACAAGGGTTTTTAGTGGTCTTCGTAGGAAATGGTCAACAGAGGGAATTTTGTACTCATGGCAAGGGATGCAATGATGGTATTTGCAAGGCATGACACTTCTAATTAGTCACAGAAATGACCCTCCAATGTGTGAGAGGGGGATTGTAGGGATAGTGACAAATTACTATGTAACACATAGCTGATTGTGCCACAAATATCTCAAGAGATTATTGTAGCAATCAAATGTATGTGATGAGCAAGGAAAATTTTAAGGATCAAAGTTTGTCTTAAAGTTTATAAACGTTAGCAAATCTTACTAGTCTGCAATATGTAAATTGTAAAATCTTTTATGCTATTTTGTAAAAATATCTAGGTTTATAATTATTTTATATTAGTATATATAAAAATTTGGTGATTTTTAGGGTAAAATATTTTTATACTATAAAATTTGGCGAATCAATTTTCAAACAAATGGAAATAAACTTATCTTTTTTTGGGGGAAAACATGGAAAATCAGCCCACCTGCGAATATTAGCCCCTAAAATTTTATCTGGCGATGAGGATAGACCATGAATTGAATCAATGTATTAAAAATGAAACATATGTCCAGACGATATTTTACGAAGAACATGAAGGCCACCACAAGTTGTTGATACTTACAATTATTTTCAAATGCACAACCAAGAACAATTCCACATAAATACTTGAAGATGAGTTCCATCGAAGTACACAATCACTTACAATCCACCATCCCACATATTGCGATTAGCTTCATAATGTTTTTTCCTTGAGAATGGAAAATCTCACTTGGATTTTTCCAGACCTCCATGCCTAGGAGGTAGCGCATCAGACCTAGGTCGTTCATATTGAACGCGAAAGCCAACTCCCTCTTGCATTAATAAATGAGAGGGTTTTCACCTCTCAGAAAGAGATCATCTACATAAATGTACATAATGAGAAGCATGCACTTTTCAACCTTGAAACCTAGGTTAGGATCAACATTGCTTCTTGTAAATACCAGCTTCATAATATACCTATCATTCCTATCATACTAAGCCATAGGGGCTTGGTTCAACCCATTGAGGGATTTATTCAACCTACATATGCTTGTCATTGGATATTTTACTTTGAACCCCTTAGGTTTTGCTACGCAGACTTACTCCTTAAGCGAAACATGGAAGAACACAGTTTTAACATCCATTTGGTGTAGGATCCATCCTTGAGAGGTATTAATAGAAATAAGAGATTGGATATTGGTGTATTAGTAAAAATGTGCAAATATTCTTAAATGAGAAACATCGGGTTTCTTACCATTGAAAAATTCTACGGATGTATTGAAATCCAATGATTTATGTCGGCTCTTATTTTGAACATATATGAAAGTGTTGGCAACTTCTCCCCATAAGAACTTCTGCAGGCCCGCACGGGTGGCTTCTATGATTGCTTAATTCTTCCTTTCATCAGCTCCATTTTGTTGAGGAGTATATGGAGTAGTGGCCTTCCTCCTAATGACGACCTCTCTATAATACTCATTGAATTCATTTGATTCATATTTGGTTCCATTGTGAATCCTTAATTTTTTTTCTTTTCCCATGTTTTATTTTCAACAAAGGCATTGAAAAGAAAAAAACCATTTGAACACTTCATCCTTCTTCTTCAAGTAATAGATCCATGTTTTGTGAGAGAATTCGTCCAAAAAAATTTCATAGTATTAGTTTCCTCCAAATGCTGCTATGGGTAACATATGAGATAGATCAGAATGGACCAATTGATGAATGTCGGTAGTTTGAATTTCACTTGAAGCGACCCCCTTGTATGTTTTCGAGTTATACAACCCTAAGAAACACCTTGATGATCTATGTTGAATTCAGGCATATCTATGACCATATTCCTTACCCCAAGTAATACTTTCTATTGAAGATGAGAAAATCTTTAGCGCCATAATTCATATTGAATATAAGTATCACAAGTCATAGCTCCGAAACAATTTCCTCCAATCTAATACATATCTTCAACCCTAAATCCAAGAGTAAATTCATCTTTTGTGTTCCTTTTCCAAATACGTACATTTCCATCAATGAAATCAACCTTGAATCCTTTATCTTCGATTGCAGAAATAGAAACTAGGTTCTTCCTCAATTCATGCACACAAAATACTTCTTGTAGATGAATGGTTTGACCTTGATTTAATTGAAGAGTTGTGGTCACTATCCCTTTCATGGGGTAGGTGGCATTGTCTCCAAGTATGATCTCCAAATTAGTCTTATTTTCAATCAAATCTGAGAGGACCTCCTTGTACCCAATGAAGACCCTTGAGGCATCACTATCAATCAATCGGTTATCCAAAGTGTCTAGAGGAGAGGGAGTACTAAGAGTGAAAATAAGATAAAATTATTTTTTTTCACTCTAACATTATTTTCCTCCTACCTACAGTTTCTCATCCTTTCGGGAGGTTGACCATTACCATATTGAGTCACGAGAGTGTTCCTCTATCCTTTATTATTGAACTTGTTGGTCCTTTGATTTCCATTTACCTTGAAATTTTCATGATTTTTTTTGTTGTCATCATCCTGTGTAGTATCCTTCTTGTGAGGACACTCTCTAGCATACTGGCCAAACCTGTTGGAAGGGTGGCACCTTCCTCTTCTTACTTCTTTGAATCACTACTTGAATCCTTAACCTTGTCTCTTTGGAACAAAATTGTTCTTCCTCTTTGCATGAGTAGAGAATGTAGTAGGATCATTTCCATTTTAATGCTTTTCTCTCTCTGTCATCGTCATCTCTTCTTGAGTGCATCTAGCCAATAATTCATTCAAGCTAGGAATCATGTCATTGCTCATAATGGTGGTTTTAAATGCATCCCAAGCTCTTGTGAGACCCCCAAGAGAAATGAGGATGATCTCCCTATCAGAAAAATTGTCTCTAATGGACAAAATATCATTCTTTATTTCTGTAATCCTCATGAATTAGGATTTGATAGAAACCCCTATATCCATCTTGAAGTCGTTCAACATGTTCTTGAGAAAGGGGATTTTATTTGTATTGTTTAATTTGAACATCCTAATGAGCTTATCCTACATATCCTTAGATGTTTCCAAATCATAAATATAGGAAAACAAATTTGTTTGCATGGAATTAATGATAATTATTTTAGCTTTGACCTCACCTTTCTTATACTTTGTCTTCGGAGTAACATGTGCATTTGAAGGAGGCTCTACCACTTTTCCCTTAACATAGTCCATAACATCATTATCTTCTAAATTAAAATCCAAATTCATTTTACATGCATGATAGTAGGATTTCTCCTTGAGCTTATCCTTAGATTTAAGGTATGATGTAGTCATCTTCATTGAAGCTAGACCAATATTATTATCCAACAACTATTTCTTTATGTTTTTTTCTCTTTCTTGCTCAGGATTTGTCTTAACTTGGGCTCTGATACCATGTTGATTTTAGTTAATAATGGTATGTTATATTCTTATCACAAATACTTCAATGTCACCTAAGAAACCCAATAGCATTTTAAATTTAGATTTAAAGTAGAAATCACATTAATAATTAATGAGATTAACAGTAAAAGTAGATGGAACATGAAAAAAATGTAGAAGACAGGTAAGACAAGAGGACAAAAAATTTTTTGGATGCCAAGGAAAAACCCCAATGTGGGAAAAACCGTTTGATAAAATATTCTGATTATTATATCATAAGTTCCTCATATAGAGAGAGTACAAAATTCAAATCGACTTACCGAATGCAAAGTCAAAACACCCATGTCAATTTCTGCAGTCAAACTTCAGCCCTAACCAAAAAGTCAATGCTAGTCAAATCAACAATAAATCAACCTAAAAGAAACTTGGTCTTCCCGAGTCAAACTCAACATTATAAGGAGGTCAAATTCAACCCAAAACATCTTAGTAAAACTCATTCAAAGGAGAGAGAAAACCTATTGGAATTTTATGTGCTCAAACTACAATCAACTGTGAAGTCAACATTCGTCAAACTTCCCATATTACCCTCACTTATGTCCCCAGAAACATGGCCTAAAGAGACATAATATATCCTTCAAAATTCATAGTCAATTCTGGTCAACAATCCCCTAGTCGACGTTGGTCAAAATTGATCTGCTACTTCTAATTTTCGGTCCTCCAACTTAGCCCTGAAAAATGCGTCCTTCTTGTTTTCCATTTTTTCATCGATCTTAGCTTCCATGCCATCCATATTAGCTTCCATGCCAACTTCCATGCCATCCATCTTAGCTTCCAAACCATCCATCTTAGCTTCAACACCTTTATTCAAACCATCCATCTTACTTTCCACACATTTCTTCAAAACTTACATTTCATTTTTTGTTGCTCTTTGCGACAACGAAATTTGGTGCACTTGCTCTTGGAATTTTGATATCTCATGTTGCATTTCTTCATCTTCATGAGTCACAGTTGATCCTCCTGAAGGGTTAATGGGTGTTGAATTATTTTTAGGAGGAATCTTAGAACCCAATACTGATATCTATGCTCAATAGGCATTTGGAATCACCTAGAAATGATTTTTCAAACAAGACTTATGCGATTTGAAAAAAAAATACACACATTTTTCTTGATTTTGAGGAGCTTGATATTGAAACTGAATTATCTTTGTGATTTTGAATCTTCAATATCTGAAATTTTTCCCTGAGGTATCCCTTTGAATCTTCTTTCAAATGCCATAGCTGTGACCTGATTTGGATTCTTGAAGGGAAAGTTATGCCCAATCTCCCACAATGACTTAATTATGGACTAGTTCAGTAGAGAAAACTTGTACGACTTGCCATGTGTCACTGTTTCTTCCTTCGGCTCTAAAATTGATATAGAAGAAACTACAATCTGTCTCATTGTGGCCACTTTTTACAAAATCCAAATCCGATGCTCAGAGAGAGAGTTATGATTTTTTTCCCATGGTCACCTCTTTGAGATGAAATTCAAGAGCCTGAAACAATGTTAACTTCCACAGATCATATCTCCAAAAATTTTGTGAACCAAGATCTGAAATTTTTACAGGAGTTTCCTCATGCCTTCAGCTCTATTTTGTGAAAATTTCAGCTTCTGATCCCTCGTAGAAAAAATGTTATAGCGAATGTGCCTTGATGACTTGTGTAGGTTAAATTGAGGGGCCCTAACTTCCACAGATCATATCTCCAAAAATATTACGAATGAGGCTCTGAAATTTTGCGACGATGTTCCTTAGGATTTTGAATTCGTACACTAAAAATTTCAGTTTATGCACATTCGTAGAAAACAAGTTATAGTGAAAATTCCATGATGATCTATTTGGAGTAGTGAAACCCTAGAATCCAAAGCTCGGATACCAAATGTTATGAAATGAGCTCCAAAAAAAGAAGAATTTGAGAGATCAACGCCTTAGAAATCAACCACTTAGAGGGTGCAACCTCCAATACATTACATAAATGAATAATTCTTGGATGATACAGATAACAAAACCTCCTCTCTATATATAGGGGTCCATTGGGCCACAATGTAATCGTAGCCGACCTAAAAATAATAATGTAAGGGCACAATAATAACAATATGGGGGTTACAAGTGTACAACAATAATAGTAAAGGGGTTACACTAACAACAGTAAGGGACTATACTAGTAATATAAGGACCTAACATTGTTTTAATTTTGAATTCTTTTCTTTGATTTTGGTTTCATTTTATGTTTATGTAATAAAAACGTCATTATAAATGTGTATGAATTGTAGTTCGTTCTCCATTCATTTACGAGTGTGCCCTTTCTTCATCCTCATATAGGAACCCAATATGCCGAGGGATGTAGGGCTAGTTCATTCCAAGGCCACCTTTTCCCAACACTTTAAGAGTCCATCTAGTCCCTCTGGGTACTATATACCATCATAAATATTCTGGTTGTTTATAGCGCTTAACCCACCATAGTTTCCATCACATTAATGCATAGTGACCCTCACAGAGGTGTAGTAGTTCAACCAAGCCTCCATTATTGTATTGACTATGTCTACATTAAATTTCCTAGTTGTAATTCCTATTGATTCATAAATTGTAGCTTAACCAATTAAACATTATGTCTATACATATTAGCCTTATAATAATTTCTATGGAACTTTTCTATACAACTCTTCCATTTGTGAGCCAATATTTGTGATTTCCTAAATTATTGATCTTGAGATAATTCATTGAATAATTATTTATCTAACATGAATATAATTGATTTTATGAAATTTGATTAAATTTCATTCTTTGGTTATTATAATTTCTACTAGGAGGAATTGTATATAGGATTAGCTTGCATAGAATGGCCCAAGGCCCTTTTAACACTTTAAAATGTAAAAAATATATAAATGTTTAAAAAATTCTAAATGAAGATCCATCTTAGGATTTTTCTAAAGCCAACTTCTTTCATTACGACTATTAGCCACTGTGAGGAGATCAGAATCCGCATAGAATGAACGAACTACAAGAAAATTGAATCCCATTCTCAATACCCTTCCAACTCATTCCATTGAGCATCAACCGAAAACTTTTTCATGATATTGGGGTGGAGAGAGTGCGCCTACTGAATAAGCAGCCTCACTTAAATCACTAGCCACACAAATTCAACATCAAGACTTTGTATAACTCTCTGTCTTCTCTAAAACAAACTGGAAATGACTTCGAATTTTCCCTGACATATTTACCAATTTGATGTCATCTCTTGCCCTTTTAACAGAAGACACATATATCGATGAAAAATTGGGTAGTCATTGGTTTACGGCTGGAGTGAGTAGGTTGTTTCCTCACAACATGATACTAAAACCTAGAGTGAGTAGGTTGTGCACTGTTCGATGTGGTTGAAGTTTGATTCTTAGGTTGTTTCGCTAAAACACCATGCAATTAAAAAATACTACGATGTATGTTATAATTGGTTTAAGAGGAGTTAGTAGAGCTAGAGTGCTCATTAATGTTAACATTTTGTTGTTATGATCGAATTGTTGTCTGATTATGAGACTAATAAGTGCACGCTCTATTATTGTACTAGACGCTTCTTCGAAATCACAAGTTAAAATATAAACATGAAATATGGGACGTTCTATTCTATGTTTATATTTTAACTAATGATTAGGAAAAAACATCCAATACCACAATAGAGGTCGCACTGATTAATCTGATAATCAAACAACATTTCAATCGTAAAAACCGATCCAGCTCTGTTGAGTCCTATTCAACCAATATTAACATACATTAACACTCTTATTATTTATCATTTTTTTTACTAGTGTTATATTATAGCTCGCATCTTAGAATATCCTTAGTAGCATGATACAATGCCTAGTCAAAACATATGACATGAGTCTTTGTCATTTTCAATTTTCTTAATAAATAATAATATGTGCTTCGCATTAGCGATGCTCTAAGGTAGGGGTATTGAGTTTTGTGTTCAAGGGATTGTTGTAATGAAAGCCCCATGCCTTTCTATATGTGATCTCTAAACTTTCTGACTTGGGAAGAGCACCTCCACCACATCTGACAGGTCCTACAAGCACTGCAGCAACACAAGTTGTATGGAAATTTGGAGAAGTGCACTTTTAGCATTACCAAGGTTCAGTATCTGGGATACATTATTGATGAGCAACCGGTGCATTTCGATCCATACAAGATCCAAGTCATTCAATATTATCCAACCCCAACTACTCCAACAGAGCTCTATAACTTTCTCAGTCTTGCAAATTTCTATCGCAAGTTCCCATTGGGATTCTCTCATATCACTTGCCCCTTGAGTCAAGTCACCAAGGGAGGTGCGAATGCACAATTTTTTTGGTCTGAATATCAACAGAAGGTGTTTGTAGAATTGAAACATCGCCTCCGCTTTTCACTAGTGCTCATATTACTAGACTTGAAACAAAAATTTGAGGTTGTGACATATGCCTTTGACTATGCTATTGGGGTAGTCCTTACTAAATAGGGGCATCCAATGCCATATCACAGTGAGTCACTTTTTGACATAGTTTGGAAATATCCCACTTATGACAAAGAGTTATATTCAATTATGTTGGCTTGCTGAAAATGAAGAATTACATTTTGGGGAAGGAAATTGTCATCCACACAAACCCCCGATCCTTGTAGTTCATATAGACACAATGGAAGTTACGAAATGATTTCCATAAGAAGTGGTCGATATACATGAAACAATTTAATTTGAATATCAAGTAGAAGAAGGGAAGCACCAATAATGTGTTACACTACCTCATCCAACCACCTATCATGGTGGTAACCACCATGCTCAAATATTGTGGGAATGAGACTTCTAATTGGCCACTTCTCTACAGAAGCAATCTGGAATTCGTCCACCCATATAAGAGTCTCTTGGAAGGTAAGAAAATTCCAAATTTTCACCTACAATATGCACTACTATGTCACCTAGGACACCTTTGTGTTCATTCAAGAGAGCATGCCATGATAGTTAGGGAAGTACACTATAGTCTAGTCGCTTGGAATTTTAGGGTCAATAAAATAGTGGCAATATAGCAGAAGTGTTTATATTGGCTGAAACTTCGACAGAATATTGGGAAGTACATCAGAACTTGCACTACATGCACCATTTAGAAACTGACCATCAAGAAGCAAGGTCTTTATACACCGTTGCCTATGCCTAGTTGACGTTGGGAATACTTCTCCATGGATTACATGTCGGGCCTTCTTTATACTAAGCAAGGCAATGACTGAGTTTTTTTGGTCATTGATAGATTCTCAAAGATGGCCATTATGACATCCTCCAAGAAGAATATCACAACATAAGCCACTACTAAAATCTTCTTTGAATGAGTGTGGGTACACTTTGCGATCCCACAGTCTATCATCTAAAATACAGATAGTGGGTTCCATAGTACATTTTGGTGCAATCACTTATCCATGTAAGATACCAAGCTCACCAATTCCATAGCTTTCCATGCCCAAAGCGATGGATAGAGAGAGGTTGAAAACATGATAACCGTACACATTATTCACATGTTAAACTCAAATAATCCAAGTAAATGGGATGGGATCCTCCCCTATGTACAACACATATATAATCAGGCTCTCCATAGCTCAGCCGACCACAACCCCTTTCAGGCGATCTTGGGATTCCAACCACTATGTCCCATGGATGTTGCCATGCCATTTGTGGCTACTAAGGAAAATTCGGCTCATATCAAGTTTGAATTTGACAAGGCAAACAACTTTTTTGAGCACATTCAATGCATTCACCAAGAGGTTCATGAAATTTTGGACATAGCCAGTGCTAATTACAAGCAAAAAAATGATTAACATTGGATTCCATGCCTCCTCAAGTTAGGCAACAAAGTTTGGTTACATTTGTAGAAGGAGCACCTCTTTAGACCCCATTGCAAGCTACACCCACTCTGATATGGTCCATATACCATCATCAAGGCCATGAGAGACAATTATTTTGATATTATCATTCCCCCATTCCTTGACCACCACTGAGTGTTCAATGTGGACCACCTTTGATTGTACTTTCCAGCATTACTCGACATATTCGACATTGCAAAAAAACTCACCAAGACACACTTAAATCCATATTGCATGGAACTGGTTGCAACCAATCATATGATGGAAAAAAATCTTAAAAGCACTTGCTAGCAGAAGATCAAATTGTATTGGGATTTCAAAGCTCGCCAACTCCTTCACAAGGTAAAGTGGTTCACTAGGGACCCAGTTAAACATAAATTTACCCACCTCATGTAGGCTCTACATGCAATGTGGACCATTTCTTCCTAAGGTGGGAGGAATGATCAAGGTGGATACTATGGCCACCTACCTATTACATCTATTCAGTTTCATTAGTTTTCTTATTTACTATTTTTAGTATTTTTTGGGGTCCTTAACTTTTGGAGCCATTTGAGGCCCTAAATGACGTTTTTTTGGGCATGATTTCTTGATAAATTTAAAATAAATTGCATCTTAATTTTTATTCCTCAAATATATATTTGGATTGAGGTATCATATGCGCCAAATAGAAATAATATGGCCAAGTTATGACCAAGGGATGTTGGCTACCCAACTAACCCCAACGATGCCCATAAACTCTTGTTGTTACATCTTCTCGGGTTAGGGTTTTGGTTGTTTATGGTTTTCTCTTATTGTTTAGCGATAAAAGTGCCCTCGAGCATCATTGTAACATAGTACATAGGCATGTAGCCACCACATCTCTTCTTAGAGATAAGCTATCATCACCCAAGATATTTTGTCTTCCATTATGTCTGTAAGCATTTTTTAGTATTTAATATTAATGCAATGAAGTGTTATTCCTGCTGCATGTCTACTTTTTTTTAATTTCTATATTCTATTGTGTTCCTACATAATGGAAAACCTGTCAACATCAAGCCATATAGATATCCACATCATCCAAAAACTAAAATAGAAGGAATGGTAAAGGATCTCTTAAAATTTGGTATCATCACAAAGAGTAGAAGTCCATATGCTTCTCTAGTGATTCTAGTTTGCAAGAACAATGAATATTTTAGACTATGTGTATATTATAAAGGATTGAACAAGATAATGATTAATAATAAGTTACTTATACATGTTTTAGATGAAATTTTAGGTGAAATCAATGGAGCCAAATATTTTAAAAATTTGACTTTAGATATCGATACTACAAAATAAAAATAAGATTAGAGAATATTGCAAATATTTCCTTTCATACTCATGAAGGTTATCACAAATTTAAGGTAATTCCTTTTGCAGTTACGAATTCTCTAGCAACCTTCCAAGCAACTATGAATGAAGAATTTTGATGATACATGAGGAATTTTTTAGTATTTTTCTTTAACGATATGCTAGTCTACAATAAAACATGGAAGGAAAATATGTAACATATGCAACAATTTCTCACTGTACTCGAAGAATATTAGTTTTATGAAAATATGTCCAAATGCACCTTTGGAAAAGAAGAAGTAGAATATCTTAGACATATAATATCCAAAAAATGATTAAGATTAAATCCTAATAATATCAAGGAAATTTAAAATTAACTTAAACCAACTAACATCTCTAGATTAAGATTATTTTTAGCATTGACTTGATATTACCTTCGATTTATTTGAAATTATGCCCAAATAATTGTTCCTTCGGAGAAATATTTTAAAGAAAAATTCCTTCATATGGGATGATAAGGCTTAACAATGTTTTCAAAAATTAATGAAAGTTATGTATTCAACATCGGTGTTATCAACCCCTAATATTTCAATATATTTTGTAATTGAATGTGATGCTTTCAAATTTGGATTAAGAGTCGTACTGATGCAAGATGCTCATCCCATAACTTTTGAGAGCATAAAATTAAATAAGAGGGAGCTTTTAAGGTTAACATATGATAAAAAGAAGTTTTTTATCATGCATACTCTAACGAAATTGAAACAATATGTTCTAGGTATGGATAACAATAACCTACAATACATTTTACAACATAAAAATATTTTAGAAAAACAACAAAAATGGTTGGAGAAAATATAAATACTCCATAAAATGGGAAAGGACAATGTTAAAATTGATGCTTTATGACCAAAGGATTGAGACCCATCATTACTTACAATCTCAACTATAGTTCCATAATGGTTCGATGAAATTCGAAGTGAATATGTGAAGAATCCAAATATATGTAATCTAATCAATAATCTTATTCAAAATTCAAAACTCTAATGGAGAATTGGCATCCTTTGGTATAAGCAATGAATTTATCTAGGTCCTACTTCCAAATTCAAAATTAAAGTTTTGAAGTTGTCTCATGGCTCACTATCAATTATACATGTGGGATTATTCAAACCTACTATAATATATTCAAATTATTTTTTGAAAGTGGATGTATAAATAAATTCAAAAATATGTGGCAAAATGTAGTAAATTCTTAAGAAACAGAAATGAAAAGCATTTGAGACCATGATTGTTCAACTACTTGCACATCCCAAACTAGAAATGATAAGAAATAGTGATTGACTTCATTAATTGGTTAACCATGTCAAATGGAAAGGATAAAATCCTTGTGGCTCTAGAGTGAATCACTAAATATTCACAATTCATAGGTATAAATTGTTCATATTCCCAAAACAAATTGGTGCATCTGTCAAGTTGAGCTCGTCCTACCACCCTAGATAAATGAGAAATTTGAAATTATCAATAAATATTTGGAAGCATATCTAACCTATTTTCTAACAAACAAGCACAAGGAATGGTCTAAATGGTTACATCAAGGAGAAGAATGCTGGTACAACTCCACCTATTATACACAAGAAAAAATTACACCATTTCTAGCTCTTTATTGTTATGAACCTCCTAAATGGAAGAAGTTAGCCATAAATGATTTAAAAATTATAGGAGTAAAAGATAAACTAGAGGGGAACCAAAAATTGTTCATAAACTAAAAAAAATATATATATATATTACAAGGAAACATATGAAGCAACAATATTACCAACATAGATCATAAAGATTAGCTAAGGAGATTGGGTATATGTCAAGCTTCAACTTTACAAAAAACTACCATTAAAACAAGAAGCATCAAACAAGCTAGAATCAACCCTATGGACCATCTCAAATTATCAAGAAAATAATTCAAGTAGCTTATTGTTTCAAAATAATTGAAACAAGGAACATCCATAACTTTTTCCACTTTTTTTGTTTCTAAAATATGTTGGGAAAGCATCAAACAACACTTCCTAAATTGAATAATGAAGGAGAAGATGTAGTGGAACTATAAACTATCATTTCCACAAGAGAGAAGTGATTGCATTCTTGAGTAATGAAAAAATATATCTTCAAGTGGAAGAACCTACCACAAGAACATACTTCTTAGGAAACATAAATTTTCAGTCAACAATATTCTTGGTTACCTACTATTTTAGGAAAAATATTTTCTATAAAAATGAAATATATATTAATTAAGAGTATTTTGGAAGAAGGAGATGAAAATATGATGACCAGGCCAAGGCTATATTTCACTTAGATTTATCATTGTGACATCATCATTTAGTTCCTTTCCTATAATAAAATTCATATATAAATATTTTTTCATTTTTTTCTTCAAATCTTAAAGAATATACCATCCAAAGGAGAGAGAAGGTTGTTAGGAAATATCACAACATAAGGTAGGATTCCAAGTGAGATTGGGAAAGAACGATGACCACCATGATGAAAAACAATCATTTGTATTAGGTAACTATTAATTGCCTAATATCATGTCTAGTCCATAGAAACATAGTAAGTTTTCTAACATGGTCCATTTATAATGGTACATAAGAAACAAGTCTACCAACTTGTTATCTATACCCTCATGTCTTCTTACATATAGTTCATCATGGGCTGGGTTGGTAATATATCTAAGAATATAGAGATCCATTTGTCAATTTGATTACTCTATTGTATGATTTATTTGAACTTTCATTGAGATTTTGTGAGACAATTCAAAATTTTACAACATGGATAAATAAAATCCCCAATAAAAATCACTTAGATATTAAATTGATCTTACTATCAAAGAGGAATAATGAGTTCATGAGTCATATTTATTTTTCTTTGCATCATCATCCAACAAAAGATGACAGAGCCCCATGCCCAATGTCACCTTAACACTCTCATAACTTAACCTACCATCTATGGTGATTTTTCTTTGCTTGAAATTGGAAGTACTCTTTTTTAAATGTATTAATAAATTGCAGAAACAAAATTAAAAGAATATTGTTGCTTTTCTTGTCCCAATAAGATGAAATACTCTAGGATGTAAGAAGAATTGCAAGAATTGAATTTTTGATGGAAGAAAAAGGAGAAGGATAACCTTTGGATATAAACCTCATATTTGTAAAGTGGTAGCCATTTAATGAGTGAGGAATTAACATCATTTTTTTTATAAAGTAATGATTTCGATGCTTCCATGTTTGGACATAAAGTACCAATTTGTAGAAAATATATAAATAACCTTATTTTGAATGTAGAAGCACCTAGACAATTAGAATGTGTTTCTTTGGAAATTAATAATGTTTAGATTATGTGAAAACAAACTCTAATTTTATGTAAAACATTTATATCCCACATTCATCATCACGTAAATAACATTTTAAACATTTATTATATAACAAGGTGAAATTAGATTATCCCACATGTATTATTTTGATATAATTTATCGATATCATTTGTATATAAAAAAAGTTAGGTAGCACGATGAGAAACACATCACATTTTACTTCAAATTTTTTTCTTTATCAAGAGACAAAGATTTTATGATTTTATAGAGGTGGAGATGTTTGAATTTTATGGAGGTGGAGATGTTGATTTTTTTTAGTCATTTACTATTCCATGTTTATATTTTTATATTTGTTTTTATATTTTCTTTATATGTACTTTTATCTCAACCAGTCACTTATCATTTTGAGTTGGAGAGAGTGCACCTACTAAACTATCGAATCAACTAGTGCATCGAGCGAACCGGAAATGACATCGAATTTTTCTCGAAATGTTTACCAATTCGATGTCATCTGTCAGCCTTTTCACAGAAGACACAGAGATTGACTAAAAATTTGACGTGAAATTTTGCGGCTGGAGTGACTAGGCTGCTTACTCACAACACGATACTAAAAGCTCGGAGTGAGTAGGCTGCGCAGTATTTGATCTGGTTGAAATTTGCAGAAACTAAAGACAACTACCATTGGTTGAAGAGTTAGCAGAGCTAGAGTTTCGATAATGCTAATATTAACGTTTTTTTATCATCAAAATGTTGTCTGATTATGAGACTAATCAGTGCGCCCTATATTACTGTACTAGATGCCCCTTCCAAATCATAAGTTCAAATATAAACATGGAATATATGGTTTTCAATTGAGCTGGAATCTATGTTTATATTTTCATTTATAAAAAACATCCAATACCACAATAGAGAGCACACTGATTAATTTGTTAATCGAACAACATTTTGATGGTAAAAACACATCCAGCTCCGCTCAGTCCTCTTCGACCAATTGTATTGACAACGCTCATCATTACTACAAAAAGAGGAGTAATGATGTGACTACTATTGAAGAGGAGTTGGAGTTGTCATTGAGTGGTTTAGGCTTCTTAAGCTCGAAATATTCTCCAACATTGATTTTAATCAGTGGGCCCTCTATTATAGATGTGTCTTCCTATTCATAAATTAAAATATAATAAACATCTAATATATGAGGTTCCGACTCAATGTAAAACCACTGAAGAGTTATGTTGATAATAAATCAGTTGTTTTTTACAAAGGAATATACACAAATATTCATCTAATCACATAGCAAATTGTGAATCATTTCCAAATCATAAATGAGAGTTCCCTCTTGTGGGAGTGAGTGTTTTTTTTTCCACATCTCTGTAGAGTTTGAGTAAACGCATGATATCCGTGAGATTTTTTGGAGTATGGTTAAGGAGCGCTGCTACTAATAATTCTTCGAGAATCTTGTTATGCTTTTTGGTTGGTCTCCAACTCGGTTATAAAGTTGCTTCATTTCCTCCCTCTGAATTTATACTATGTGGAGATTCAGTATTAAGCAAGGAGATGAAGCAACTTCATCTCCTCTCGGGAAACCAAAGAAAAGCATAAAAAGATTCTGAAAGAATTATTAGTAGTAGGTCTCTGTAACCCTAATCGAGAATATGTGACAGATATTGTGGGTTTACTCAAATTCTATGGAGAAGGGAAGAAAAAAGCATTTTTTACTATTTTCAAAACACTCACTCCCTAAAACACGGAAAGAAAAAAAAAATGCAAAAGTTCTCCTCTAAAATTTAAAGGAAATCATAGAGCTCTCTCTTCAATCCCCGCCAGCCTACATCTCTTCAATCCTTGCGAGCCTGCACCTCTTCAATCCTGGTAAACTCTACTTTATTTATCTATGCTTTTCAATAATTTTAACTATTCTCCTAATAAGTTCTTATTTTTCTGGTATCATGACAGAATACTCATTGGATCAAGCCCGATCAGGCACCGTTTTCAGGAGGTAAAAGGAAACTATTCACAATCTAGTGATTAGATGAATATTTGTGTATATTCATTTCTTTAATAATGGAATCAAGAAAAAACAGCCGAGTTTACATTGAGTAGGAACCTCATATATTGCATCTTTATTATATCTTAATTTATGATGAGGAAGAAGCCACATAGTCATATAATATTTCGAGCGTAAGAAACCTAAAACACTCAAAGGGAACTGCAACTCCTATTCAATCAATGGTAATGCCATTACCCATATTTTTATTTTGCACTTCAACGTTGCAGGTTTCTTATTTTGTGGCGTTGTCTGACGTTTTATGGCATTGTCTGACGTTTATCTGTTGAAATATTAAAGTCACTGCTAGCCTTGGGCAGGCAGAAGAAAAGAGTACAAGGCAGCAGCAGCAGAATTTTGAGTGCACAACACTCTGTATTTAAGAAGGATGATGGAGAAATCCATAAGGAAAATTTATATTGTGATCGGTCGCAACCACAGTAGAGAAGAAATTGAATTCATGATGGGCAGAGAAGTTTTTGTCTACGGAGGAACAGACTTAATTAAAAACTATTCATTTCGGGCTTTAAAGCCCTCAACAACCAAGTTTTCCTTTTTTTGAAGTAGTGTTGTTCTTGAGAGATATAGAGTGATTTCTGTGCACTGTGTCTGTAGCAGTCACCATTGTTGTTCATCCCTCAGTTAAGAGGAAGATTTGTGTCAGAAGTTTTTTTTTGAAGAAATAGAAGTTTGTTTTAAAAATCTGGAAACTCTGTCTCCTGCTCAAATTTGTTTTAAATTTCTCTGTGTTTATAGGAGAGGAGCTTACTCTCTCTATTTGGAATTCTCAATATTCCAACATGGTATCAAAGCTAGTTTAGGCTCTTTGAAGTTCTCAAAGAAGCTGAAGAAGAAGAAGACTTGTTGAAGCGTTTTCTCCAGCAGAGTGAAAGCTCAATAGAAGTCAAAAAGTTTAGGTATTTCTCAAAGATAACAGAGTTGTTGTTTCTGTTTTAAAAGAGTTTGTTCTTTTAGAGAAGGAAAGATAGTTTGTATAAGTTTAGTGTTCAGTTTAATAGCAATGGCTGGACCAAGAACAGGAATGAACATTGGAAATGTTTAGCTTCCCCAATTTAATGGAAAGAACTATGATTATTGGGCCATTACCATGAAAGCCCTGTTTGTCTCACAAGACTTATGGGAATTTGTAGAAGATGGTTTTGTTGAATCGGCTGATGAGCAGGCTTTTAATGCCTTAACTCAAGCAGAGAAGGACTTACTGAAGAGAAATAGAAAGAAGGACTCCAAAGCCCTTTTCTATTTGTATCAAGCTGTTAATGAGAGTGTGTTTCCATGGATAGCAGCAACTAAGAAATCCAAGGAGGCATGGAAAACTCTGAAAGTAGTCTATCAAGGTATGGAGAAAGTTAAAATAGAAAAACTTCAGTTGCTTAGAAGAGATTTTGAGACTCTTTGCATGAAAGAGTCAGACAGTGTGGACACATTTTTTACACATGTGATAAGGATTGTAAATCAGATAAGTTCCCATGGAGAAACTCTTGAAGAAAGAAGGATTGTGGAGAAAATTTTGAGAAGCTTACCCTCAAAGTTTGATGTTATTGTTACCACTATAGAAGAGACCAAAGATCTCTCAAGGTTCACGGTTGATGAACTTCATGCCTCCCTGATAACTCATGAACAAAGATTGAGCAGAGATGAACACTCATCTCTTGAGCACGCCTTCAAGACCCAAATGCCTTCAGGAAGAGGAAGAAGTCAAGGAAAAGGAAGAGGAAGAGGCAGAAGCCAGAACAGAGGTGAAAGGAACAACCCTTCACATTCACAAGGAAGGAGCAACAGTCAAAGTCAGAGCCATGGACAATGCAACAACCAGCAAGGTGGACATCAACACCAACATGCTCATGGAAAAAGGTATGAAAAATCCAATGTCCAGTGTCATTATTGCAAGAAATATGGGCACTATGCCAATGAATGTAGAAAGAAGCAAAATGACATGAAAAATATGTAGAATGCTAATGTAGCAAAAGAAGAAAATAACCCAAGTAATGTGTTGTTAGCTTGAAATGTAGCACAGGATAGAGAAGATGATGTTTGGTTCTTAGATTCTGGATGTAGTAATCATATGACTGGAAACAAAGCAGTGTTTGCCAATCTAGATGAAGAAGTAAAATCTGAAGTGACCATAGGGACTAATACTAAGATCTTTGTCAAAGGGAAAGGCAGAGTTAGTATATGAGCAAGAAATGGGGAACATAAATTTATCCCTGATGTGTATTATGTTCCAGGTTTGAAGTGTAATCTTTTGAGCATTGGGCAGCTCATAAACAAAGGTTACAATATAGTTTTTAAAGATGATGTGTGCACAATAAAGGATATACCTCCAAGCAAGAAAATAATTGTTGAATTACAAATGACCAGCAATAGAATGTTTCCTCTCAAGCTCAACACTGACTTGAAGGCAAAAGGAAAAAGCAATGCAGCTGTAACACAAGAAGCCTTTCAGAAGGAAGCAAAGGATGAAAATTGGTTATGGCATCTGAGATTTCAGAGGATTAAATTTTCTGCACAGAAAAGGAATGGTAAAAGGTTTACCATTGATTGAGAAGCCTGACAGCCTATGTGATGGCTGCATCTTGGGAAAGCAACACAGAGAAAATTTTCCTTCAGGGAAAAGTATAAGGGTGAAAGCACCCTTGGAGATAATCCACTCAGACTTATGTGGGCCAATGCAAACAGCATCTGTTTCAGGAATAAATTACATGCTGACCTTCATTGATGATTACACACGAAAAGTGTGGGTTTATTTTCTGAAAAATAAGAGTGAAGTCTTTCAGAAATTTTTCCATTTTAAAGCTCTCGTAGAAAAACAGAGCAGACTGCACATTAAAGTCCTCAGAACCGACAGAGGAGGAGAATACATATCAAAGGAATTTCTGTGTTTTTGCAGAGAGAACGACATACACAAGAAATTTACCACTAGGTACACGCCACAATAGAATGGAGTTGCTGAATGGAAGAATCAAACCATAATAGAGATGGTGAGAAGCATGCTGAAGGCAAAACATTTGCCGAATAAGTATTGGGCAGAAGCAGCAAACTGTGCTGTATATATTTTGAATAGATGCCCCACAAAAGCTGTAATGAACAAGGTTCCAGAAGAAGCGTGGAGTGGCAGAAAACAGGGAGTCACCCACATGAGAGTTTTTGGGTGTGTTGCATATGCACACATTCTTAACAAATTGAGAAAGAAGTTGGATAATAAGGGGGAGAAGTGAATTTTCCTTGGATATTGTGAAGATTCCAAAGGATACAGATTATATAACCCATCCACAAAGAAGTTTTTAATTAGAAGAGATGTGCAATTCATTGAAGAGGAAGCGTGGGATGGATGTATTGAGAAGACAGTCAATGTCAAAAACTGTTTGTCTCATGATGAAAAAGAAGGAGATGTCATTGAAATCAACAACCCATCCATTTCACAACCTCGAGCAGCACAAAGCCAGCAAGGGACGCCTCAAGTGGCAGCGAGAACACCCTTGAGAAGAAGTGGCAGTGGTTCACTGAGCACACCACATGGAGCAGGATCGAGTGCTTCATTAAGCACGACTACACCAAGTGAAAGTGGAACAAGGTTCAAAATCATTAGAGAAATCTATGAGCAGGGAGCAGCAAATGAAGGTATGAATTTCTTATTTTCTTTGTATTGTCAAGTTGATGATCCTATTCATTTTGAAGAAGCAATTAAAGATAGAAAATGGATAGAAGCTATGGACGAAGAAATTAAAGCCATAGAGAAGAACAAAACATGGGAGTTGGTTGATCTCCCAGAAGGTAAAGAAGTCATTGGAGTTAAATGGGTATATAAGACCAAAAGCAATGCTGAAGGAAAAATAGAAAGACACAAGGCTAGACTTGTTGTCAAGGGATACAAGCAGAAGCAAGGGATTGATTATGAAGAAACTTTTGCACCAGTTGGAAGAATGGAAACAGTGAGAGCGGTGCTGTCCATAGCAGCACAAAACAAATGGAAAGTATATTAGATGGATGTAAAATCTGCATTTTTAAATGGAGTTTTAATGGAAGAGGTATATGTGGAATAGCCTCTCGGATATGAGAAGGAAGGCCAAGAGCATAAGGTTTGTAAATTGAAGAAAGCTCTTTATGGGCTGAAGCAAGCACCAAGAGCGTGGTATAGTAGAATAGACTCCTATCTAATGGAGAATGGATTTGAAAAGTGTGAGGGAGAACCCACCCTCTACATCAAAGAAAAGGATGGTAAGCTACTGATTGTTGTTTTATATGTTGATGATTTAATTTTTACAGGTAATGATGATTACCTTGTTGAAAATTTTAAAACATTCATGCAAGATGAATTTGAAATGACTGATATGTGTTTATTAAGATAATTCTTGGGAATAGAAGTAGAGCAAGGTGAGAAAGGGATTTTTATATCTCAAGCAAAGTATGTGAATCAAGTTCTAGAAAGATTTAATATGCAGGAGTGCAAAGCTGCAATTACTCCCACATTAATGGGATTGAAGTTGAGTACAGATGACAGCAGCAAGGATTTTGATCCAAGCTTGTATAAAAGAATAGTTGGCAGCCTGATGTACTTGACTACAACTAGACTAGATATTATGCATGTTGTTAGCCTAATTTCCAGATTTATGGAGAAGCCAAAAGAAGCACATTGGCAAGAAGTAAAGAGAATTCTGAGGTATGTGAAAGGAACAAAAAGATTTGGTATTTTATATACAACTTCAGAAAATTCAGATTTAGTTGGATACAGTGACAGTGATTGGGCTGGAAGTGTAGATGATCGGAAGAGCACTTCCGGTTATGTTTTTCATATGGGTTCAAGAGCCATTTCATGGGCTTCTAAGAAACAGTTGATTGTAGCATTATCTACAGCAGAAGCAGAGTATGTGGCAGCTACAGTAGCAACGTGTCAAGCAGTTTGGATGAGAAGGATGTTGAGAAGTTTGTGCCAAGAACAGGTAAAAGGCACTGTAATTTATTGTGACAATAGCTCAGCTATTGCATTTTCAAAGAAATTAGTATTTCATAAAAGAACAAAGCACATAGACACAAAATTTCATTATATCAGAGAATTGGTAAACAATGGAGAAGCTGTTTTACAGCACTATAAAACAGAGGAAAAATATGCAGATATTTTAACTAAACCATTGGGATAGAAGACATTTGAATTTTTAAGGAAATGTTTGGGTATTATTGATAACCCAGCAACTGACTTTAAGGGGGAGTGTTGAAATATTAAAGTCACTGCCAGCCTTGGGCAGGAAGAAGAAAAGAGTAGAAGGCAGCAGCAGCAGAATTTTGAGTGCACGACACTCTGTATTTAAGAAGGATGATGGAGAAATCCATAAGGAAGATTTAAATTGTGATCGGCCACAACCACAGTAGAGAAGAAATTGAATTCGTGATGGGAAGAGACGTTTTTGTCTACAGAGGAATAGACTTAATTAAAAACCAGTCATTTCGGGCTTTAAAGCCCTCAACAACCAAGTTTTCCTTTTTTTGAAGCAGTGTTGTTCTTGAGAGACAGAGAGCGATTTCTATGCACTGTGTCTGTACCAGTCACCATTGTTGTTCATCCCTCAGTTAAGAGGAAGATTTGTGTCAGAAGTTTTTTTTTGAAGAAATAGAAGTTTGTTTTAAAAATCTGGAAACTCTGTCTCCTGCTCAAATTACTTTTAAATTTCTCTGTGTTTAGAGGAGAGGAGCTTACTCTCTCTATTTGAAATTCTCAATATTCCAACATTATCTAACCAGAGGCTCATATTATTTATCATTTATTTTTAGCAGCGTTGTATTACACTTCGTATCTGAGAAGACGCTCAGTAGCATGATACAACAAACATAGTTACCGATGAAATAGGTAACCTGACCTCAAAACGGGAACTCTAGCCCAAAAACTCTCAAAAAACATGAAAAAACACCCCCAAAAAAAAAAGTGTGTCTTCCAGAACGCACTTGTTTTTTTTTGAAGGTCAAATTTCAACATTTTCTAAAATTATGCTAAAAAAAAAAATTGTTTGTTGAAAAAAGGATTGAAAAAACACCCCCCCAAAAAAAAGTGTGTCTTCCAGAACGCACTTCGTTTTTTTTTAAGGTCAAATTTCAACATTTTATAAAATTATGGTAAAAACAAAATTGTTTCTTGAAAAAGGATTGAAAAAACACCCTCAAAACAAAACCAGTTGATGCTGTAATAACAAAAAAAAAAATTGTGTCATACTTTTGGCATTTTTAAAAATAGAAGTAACATTTTTTAATTTTTAAAATTCAAACATTAAAAAAAAACCTAAAATTTAAGAAAAAAATAAATTAAAAAAATAAAAACATTTAAAAGCTTAAAATTTAAAAATATATGAAGATAAAAAAAATAAAAATAAAAACAAAGTAAAAATTTTAATTCAATCATTAAAAAAAACCTAAAATTTAAGGAAAATAAAAATAAAAAATAAACCAAAAAAAAATTATAATTAAAATTAAAAAAAATATAGAAATTAAAAAATAAAAATAAAAACAAAAACAAAATATTAAATTAAAAAAAAAAAACAAGTAAAAAAAGGAAGGAAATTAAAAAAATAAAATATAGAAATTAAATTTAAAAAAGAGAAAGAAAATGCTTATTAAATTTAAAAAAAGAAAAAAAAAATTAAAACAAATAATTAAATTTAAGGAAATATATTAAATTTTAATAAATTTAAAAATTCAAAATTTAAAAAAAAAAACACTATTCAAATTAAAAGGAAAAAAAAAATTAATTAAAAATAAAAAATAAAAGTAAAATACAATAAAAATATCAAATTTAAAACAATATATATTAAAAAAACAAATAAACTATAAAAAATAAATTAAATTTAAATTATAAAAAATAAAATATATATATGAACTTAAATTAAAATAGGTATATACATCAAATTTTATTAAATTAAAAAAAGAGAGGTTAATATTAAAATAACAAATTAAATTTAAAAACAAAAATATTAAATTTTAATAAATAAATGAATAAACAAATAAATTTTGAAAGAAAAAATAAATTTTAAATATAAAAGAAAAATATATATATATTGTTAAACGAAAACTTTAAAAACTTTAAAAATCAATTAAAAGTGGAAAATTGAAAAAAAAGAAAAAAAATTAAAATAAAAAAAATTTAAAAAAAAAAATTTTTAAAAAATTAAGTTTCATTTTTAAAAAAATCTAATTTTAAATACACAATTTTAATTGAAATAAAAAATATAAAAAATTTACATAATTAACAAAAAAAAAAAAAGAGTAAAACATTTAAAAAACATATTAAATCGAAATAAATTAAAAAAAAATATAAAAAATTTATTGAATTTTATAAAATTATATTAAAAAACTAAAAGTAAAAGTTAATAACAATGAAAAATTATGAAATTAAAAAAAAAAAAAAAATCAATTAAATAAAAAAAATGGGCGAAATTTAATAAAAATTATTAAAAATAATAATAATAATAATAAATTTAAAACAAAAAATAAAAAAATTAAAAAAAAAAATCAATTAAAAAAAAAATTTAAAAAAAAAAAAATTTAAAAAAAAAAAATTTAAAAAAAACAATTAAAAAAAAATTAAAAAAAAAAAATCAATTAAAAAAAAAAATTAAAAAAAAAAAAATTAAAAAAAAAATTAAAAAAAAAACATTAAAAAAAAAAATATCGCATTTTGATTTAATATAATATTTCTCTATAATAATTATGGTAGGTAAGGTGGGACCTTACCACCTTTTTAGTCATGCCATTAAAATTCTCCTAATGTTATGAACCCCACAATTTGGTCCCAATGTCTTTAAAACTACACCCTTGGGCCCCCTTGACTAAGGGATTAAATGCATTAGGGTTTATGGGTTGTGATAAAGGGTCCCCTAATCCCCTGATCACAACTATTGGGGGTTCCCCAATTAACTTCAATTACATGATACATAAGAAAAATTGAAAGAAAAAGACAAGGAACTTGGAAAATTGAAAGTAGTTGTTGAAGAATTAATGGAATGAAAAGCTATCATGGAGATGGGGAAATATTATGGTGGAGTTAATAAAAAACCATCCAAAAATGTAAGAATTGCATTACACTATTTATTTATATATGTATGTTTAACCATGTTTGACAATAAGGTTGAGTTTATTCTGTAGATTAATCCGTCTTGCGGACAAGACCGATCTCTCTAGTACTAAAAGTAACTAGCAACAAACAGCCAATTATACTAATCTCTCTCTAAGCATATATAAGATTCATAAAAACACTATATAGGTGTAAGGCCTACCTTATGTCCAACGCTTGCTTGATCTCGTTGAAGTCCTTCCCGTGCACTGAAAGAACGTTCCTCGTGAATCTGCAGTCACAAACAACAAAAAGATTACACAGCACCTGTATAGACATTATTATAAATCATACTTATCATAATGATCAAGGAATTTATGAAATAAACCATGAATCGACAGTTTAATGAGAGAAATGAGTATATTTGTATTAACTTCAAATAAAGAAAACCTTTACAACCTATGCCTTGATGTTGTGCAGGTCCTCCCGGGGTCCGAAGCAGGAATCTCTTCTAATTTGACAAGCATTGCACTCTTTGAACCAAGACATTTAGAGATGAGTGATTTAACCTCACAGAAAGTCTTAGTTAATTGAGACTGAATCTCAACAACATTTAACTTCAAATATCTTAAGCTTGAACTCCCTTTGAGGCTACCCAAGGCCTCTTTTTATAGTGGAAAAGAGGAGGTTTCTTGTTCCAAATATGAAAGGATAGAATCCTCCTTCAAAGGGATTAGCTCCTTACATCAAGGGGTTAGCTCCATCAAGTGAGGGATGCATGAACCTTCTCAAAGCGTATCCATTCCCAAAAATTCCCATCTAGAATCTTCTAGAATTCATCTGAAATTCACTTTTTATCTTTACTTTCTCGCATTTTTGGATTTTACAGAGGTCCGCACCCATAACACAAGGAACGTGCGGTATGGTTCTGCATGAAGGCTGAACTTTAGGTGCGGGACCGCAGGGAATGTATAGAGAAAGTGCGATACCAATGTTTAGGGGATTTTAGGAACTTTTCTCTGATTTTGAAAGCTTGACATGAGGAGCTGGTATGTTAGACTTGCAAAAGGAGGAAGTATGAGTAATAATGAGCTCATACTCATGGTAAAATGTCAGGATGACAAATTTTAGTGTAACAAATTGCCCCCTAAAGTGCAAAGTTTGGAATAGATGAAGCTATAGTCTGTCATATATGAAGAGTGCAGTACTTTATCATTTCAAAGATCATCCTGTGGACACCCCAGTCGGAACCTGTAGAAACATTCAATGCAAAATATATACATATATATGTCATCACTGAGGTAGGCATTCCCATACTCAGATAAAAACTAACTAGAAACTAACTGAAATCGTTATGATACAGGAATGATTTTGAATACATCATAGTACAGATATATGTAGACACAGTATGGACGCAGCCATCTGTTTATAAATAGTCTACTGTATAGATGACAACAAAATTCCTCGCAGCCTGGATGGTGGAAACTAGATCCAGGGTCTTGATTTGCACATCTCGAACTAGTACTATTCTATCCATGTGAATAAATGTGTTGAAGTCGAACATGGTAGAAACCACTTGATTACCAGTCAATGATGTGAACTGTTAACAAGTGTGAGAGAAACCACCAGTAATGTCAATGGCTCTCAAAGTACTCAGTACAATCCATGAAATGTGAATGAATAAGCTGAAGTCGAACATGTCACGGAATCATTCGATCGAAGGTCAATGATGCAACCTGTCGTCGAAGGCGAGAAACCTGCCATTGAGGCATGCAGATTTCAAGGTACTGAAAATTTCTGGATCAACTTCCTAGATAATGTGCTGATGTCGATAGAAAGTGATCTGTCGTAGGCAAGCCCACAACACGAAATCATAGATCAAGTTTTGAAAATATATTGGCAAGGACTGACTCAGGGATGGTAAAAAATGGATGACAGATATTTTGCAGATGAATGGTTTATTTGAACTGTTCTCTTGGACACATAACGACACTGCAGATGGCTTGGTAACAATTGACCCAAAGCTAATACCCAGAAACCGACTGAAAACTTTCAATGTGGTTTGATTAACTGTTAGGCAAAGGATTTCCCAACCCAGGTAAATAAAAGTGTCGTGTCAAAGAGTGGTTGACTGAGTTTTCGAAAAATTTAAAATACAACAAACACACCCATTTTTCTCTCTTTTCCCCCCACCATTTCTGGCAAGTACCTCTTTATTTTTGACAAGCTTGAGGAGGATAACATTTGCTTGATTATAAGCTCATCCTTCGGATGAGTCCAACTTAGTTTAAAATTCGAACCCTAAGAAGGAGTGGTTCGTTCTTGTTGAAAATTAAACAGGTCCTTTACTGTTAAGTTTTAACGAGTCCAGTATAGGAGAAACTCGGTGTTTTTCAGTTTTAGGGAGTCAGAAGAAAAACTTAAGAAAACTCCGTGGGTGTACTTTTTCGTAAATTTAGTCTCTCGAGCCCGAAAAAAGATAAAATAATGCAGGAAAGAACTCTATTGACCGTATTTAGTCAACGTATACCTTTTTCGCAAATAGTCCATTTCAGTCCGTAAAAGGGGTAAACTTATACTGAAGGGACGACTGTTCATTTACTTTAACGAGTTCGAATAGTCAAGTACTCGGAAATCTTTTCATATTTAGAGAGTCTGAAAAGAGCTTAAAAGAGGACTCCAAGGTTTCGCTTTTTCGTAAAATTTTTGAAAGAGTCTGAAAAAGTGATAAAAGTATGCTCTTTGTTGAAAAACGATCAGTTCACCTAAAAAATCCTGTTTCTGCACAAAAACTTGAAACATTACACATACCTGTTTAAGATAAGTAAAAATTCTTTCAAAAATACCCTTTTTAAAGTGAAAAATAAATAAATTAAAAATTCATCCATTCGAAAAAACTTATAAAAAGGACTTTTTCTATTTCATTTTTACCGTTCAGTTCCAGAGTGAAAAGTAAAAAGCTTTTGGATAAAAAAGTTCCCGTGAAGATTCTGGAAAATTCGTCCGTTGGAATAAAAAACCGTCAGTCCCAGGTAATCCACGACCTCCTTATCTTGTTTTTCATCCGTTTGAAATTCGTTTTTAGGCTTTAGTT